>JALBCR010004739.1:0-35808 GCA_030710515.1 Abscondita cerata | reverse complement strand
CTCTCGATTTTCTGGTGCAGAAGACAAAAGACGTGGAAGGTTTCATTAATGTATATAAAGAGAACGTAAATGTAAATCACGCAATTGCGTTGCGTGACTTGTTCATGCTTCTTGATAAACTGGTAGGCATCTGGTGGCATGGTATAAAGGGATGCGGCACTAAGGGCATTAATTTTTCGTTGGTAGTTAATAATCCTGCATTTAAAATATTTCTGGAGTTATTCTCAAAAGAACACAGCAACCGTGAACTAATCGATGTATTTGTAACTAATGCAAAAGCACTTCTCCTCCATACCCTCTGAGCCGGCGCTTTATAAAATTTATAAAATCGGCATGATTTATAGTTTATTACAGTTATTAATTGCAAAATTTAAAATCAGTTATCGCTAAAAGAAGTTACGTCTTTTGACAAATTAATAGAATGTTCCAGATCTATTGAAGAATCGATAGTAGAACAATTCCTTAATGATTGTTCCCAAAATTAATAATTGGGCTTTCCTTAGAAGTGAGTAGGTTTCAAGAACTCAATTTACAATATCTTGTTATGCTGACGTTTCGACCAGATAGTCCGACTATATATTAATTTTGGGAAACAATCATTAAGTATAATAGAAAGAGGAGTGTCAACTTATTTTAAGAAAAATTCTGTAACCAACCTTCTTAAAATCATAACGAATTAAAGGTTGGGCCAAAATTCACTTATTGCAAACATTTTGGATATGTGTATTCTAACTGCAGAAAATTTAATAACACCCATAAATCGAAATTAGATAAAAGAACAAAACCGATAGTAAAAAAACTAACCTAAAGTTGTTTAATTTTGAAGCTCACGCTTTGTCAATAACCATAAAATGTGTTGGGTGCGGTACGACTGGATTTGTAAAGTCAAATCGTCCACATTGTCACTATACCAAGCTGCACAAGCGGATCTTATGCTAACTAATGTGGGTCCTAAGTGAACTGTTACAGGATTAAAGGGTCTACTGGCGCGTACTGTAAGTTTTTCGGATGTATACTATATCTTTATTAATTGGAAAACCATACTCCTGATACCGAAAGCGACACTCAACTGATACTACCAGATGGAGAAGCTAGAAACACTATAGTCCACACTTTCAAATGCGACGTGATCTTGAAAGAGCGTAAAATACCGATTACATTTATAGCCGTTAATTATACTTTAAAACATTTTTAGGAGTGGATTTTAATAGCGCAGCGGGTATTACTATTAAAATTCCCACTATGCAATGGCACTTGGCAGTCAATCTCATGAGGCAAACTTAATGAAGTTCTTTGCGTCGTGATGAAGGATTTCAATTAAAGGAAGATTTAAAAATCAAATTACAGCAACTATACAACTATTGCATTCATTGAAATTTAAAATGCTCAAGAAAGAAATCCATAGCTTTCTAGAATTACAGATAATAAAAGAATGCGACTCACCGTAAATATCGATTATCTTAGATTGTTTGTGGTAACCACATTGGATAAGTACCTTTATCCAGAATTGACAACCCTCTTCTTTTGTTTATGTCGCCCTTATATCTTAAAATGCTAGTTACCTCGAATAGCATTAAGCCGGAGAATCGTGACCAAACTGTGTTTAAAACGCCGCCCGTTTCGATTTTACCATTTTACTTGGATGCCGTTTAGACTCAAAAACTTTTCAACATTTAATTGACAGTTGTATAGTACGTGTAGTTTACGTTACAATACTAGCCTTATGTGTAGACGATTTGATAGTACTGTCACAATCTTTTGAACAACAGTTGCCATGTGTTTTCGAAAGACACGTTATATAAACTCAGTGTCAATAGAGAAAAGTGCCCGTTTGTTAGTACGCGAATAAGATATTAAGGACACGGTATCACCCCGGTCTCAGAAAAAGTTGAAGCCATCACAGAAATGATACTACCACATGGGGTTACGTAGGAATGTCGTTTCTATAAACTTATAGCTAATTCAGACGTTTTGTGCTTGACTTTGCGTCGATATTGGTATCATGGAGTGTTTTGGTAAGCAGAAACGCTAAGTTTTCTGATAAACAGATTATAACTTATATTTTCTATTAAACACTGATGCTAGCTCTTATACAATCGGAGCATGTCTTCTTTAGGGAAAGGGCTCGACCAGAGACTGGTCGAATACGCCAAGCAAACTTTTAAAATGCCGTCGAACGTAACTACAGCACTACCAAGCAAGAAGCATCGCTGTAGTGTACGCCGTTAACAAGTTTAGAGGGTACGTAGAAGACTCATCACCTGTTGGTGAAATCTGACCACCAATCGTTAAAATGGCTAAGATTTAAGGGACCCTTGAAGAAGGGCTTTAGCTTAAGATTCTAAAACTATTAAGGTGTTCCAAATAACGATTACGTTAGCTCTAGTGTGTTTCCAAAATACCTTAAAAAACATCAGCTTGAGTACACCCAATTATTGAATGGAGTTTTATATTGGTACTTGCCGGATAGTAAATCGGATGAAGCACAGCTAGAGGTGCCAAAGCCCCAGGTGTAAGATATTCTCTCACAAATATTACGATGCTCCAGGTTATTATGGTGTTCACAAAAGCATAACGAAAATAGTCGAAATACTATTGGACTACCCTACGAAGAGACCGTCAATGTACTGACTTCAAAGGTTCAAACCAAAAAACCTTAAACCCGCTGGTTTCTTACAAACTCTAGTGTTGTCGCAACAGTTCGAGACGTTACAGATGGACTTGTTCGGCTCTCTATCTGCCACTCAAACTAAAAAGTTAGGTGTTTGCAGTGGAGGACACGTTAGTAAAATGAGATAAAGTTATATGCACTCAAACAAGCTACTGCCCTGGCGGCTTGTACAAAAGTTTTAATTAATTAAATATTTTTTACCTTTGGAACGCCTAAAAGGGTTATCAGTAACAAATAGTGTTCAATTTGCCAGTGAGATCATATACAGAAGGTTATGTACGACATGGGAGTAGAACATCTAATATTGGTGGAAGGTCAAGGTTCAGCTACCCATTCTTATACAAAATAACATTTCAGATGGGACGAGATGCTGCCTTTCAGGTTCGGGATGAACATTAGCAAGACTGGATATACTGCTGCGTATACCATTCGACATACCTACATTATGATAGTTGCGCGGTTGTGAAGAACTAAAACTTTGTATCAGAAATAACTCATTATCTGTAAAATTTAGTAAGCGCTTTTAGTCATGCCCTTGAAGTGCATCAACTTAGCAGGACTTTCAAAACGTTATGCGGACGGTAGACACAGTAAAGCTGATTTTGGAGATAAAGTGCTAGTAAACGTCCACGCGTTGATTAATGCTCTACATAAATACACGCCTAAGTTCCGAGACGGTAGTGACATCCCAAAGGGGGGGAGGATGTAAGCCACAACTACCCGCCACCGGTTGCACCGACTAGAGGCTCGCTAGTGGAAGAAGAGTGGTACGTTTTACTGACCTCGAGGAGGGTAACGCCGCGTCCGGTGCGCCCCCCCTTCACTTATATGCGACGGTTTTACTGTCCTGCCTCGTCTTTTAACGTATTTCGTAATATGTCACTAGTAACGCTTTTGTATTTTTTTTAATAAACGTAAAAGCTCTGTAACTATTGTGTTTTTACCTAAACACCCAGTTCATTTGGCTTAGGGGGGCAACACGTGTTGGCATAATCAGGGAACCCGAAACTCCCGTTACATAACTAAATTGTTTTCATTAATTCAATATTCGTTATATACATAATTATTAATTAACTTAATTTGATGTATTATTATACTACTATTACTATTATTTTTTTTTGGTTATTCCTTTATTGTATTATTGTAAATTGTATTCTATACTATTTTGCTTTCGTATATATTTAATTTTATTGATTTTTCTTTTTTTATGTAGGTACCTGACCATCTTCGTTAAATGGATTTTCTGTTAGAGCAGATCAATGAAATAAATAAAATAGAAGGAACCATAAGAAACAAAGAAGTTAATAATTATAGCATATACAGATGATGAAGTTATCCTATCCATCACATGGCAAAAATGAAATACAGTATTTAACCTAATTGAAAAGAAGCAAAGACGTAAGTAAATAAAACACAAAATACATGAAAACCAGGACTCATACTATTGAAGTAAAGGTAGGAAAATATAAATTTGAGAAGGTAAAAGAATACAGATATTAGGAATAAAGTTAACAAACAATAACGATAGAGTGCGTAAGACAGAATGTCAAAAATAGGAAACAAATTAAGCATTCTCTGCAAGTCGAACAATATTGAAGAGCAAGAATATCAGATTAAATAATAATAATAATAATAATAATAATCTTTATTTACGGGAGAAATTTTCCAAAAACATAAAAAAAAATACAGAAAAGTGTACATTTACAACAAGTATTCATATTTTCTAAAAATTTAAAAAAAACTAATTAATAATTGTTCTTATAAAACAACAAATAAAATTTACATAATTCTTTTTATAAGAGTGCTTTTTGATAATTGAATTGTTACCGCAAAATTTAGTATCAAAAACTATATTAGCAGTTTTCATAAATCTTTTGTAAAGGGGAATTTTGTAAATAGTTTGTCTTGCTAAGATTAAGAGAAAAAGGATTGGTAATGCGAAGGTTTTTATATGGAACATTAAATTTAATCAGTTGAAAAGAAAAGGACAGCTTACCTAGAACACCATTAATCAGTTTATGAAAAACAATGGATCAATAAATATTCTTCGAGAATATAGTGTATTCTATGTTAAGAAGACATAAAAGCTGAAGATAGTTTGATAGATGATGCTTGGTTTTAAAAGAGTAGAATCTAGGAATCTAGTGTTGCACTTTTTCAATTTTATCATAAGGGTAGATTGGACAGGGGACCAAACAAGACTACAGTATTCTAATTGAGGACGAACTAAAGAGATATATAACAAGTTTTGTAGTATCTGGATTCGAAAATTGTGCTGAGCATTTGAAAATGAACCCTAATGTTTTAATTGCTTTGTTTCGCAACGTGTTGTTTATATGAGTGGTAAAATTTAAGTTGTGGGTAAACGTCGCTCCTAAGTCATTTATGCTACTTTTGTTTTGTGATTTTGTCAGCTATTGTATATAAATTTAATGGGATTATATAATACGATAAAAAGAAATTGAAAAGCATTTTTGATAAATTTAAATCCATTTCGCTTGACTGGTACCAACTGCCATTAAGAGATTTTATGATTTTAAAAATTTTAATGTCATCTACAAACTGTAAAAATTTTGAATGTTTAAAAATTTCTTTAATATCATTGATAAAAAAAATAAGCAATAATAGACCAAGATAAGCGCCTTGAGGAACGCCAGAGTGAACAGATATAGAGTTTGAGATATAACTCTTGTATTGAACAAGTTGGGTACGGTTTGATATAAAACTATGATCCATTTCAGTAATGACCCGTGAATGCCAATTTTGCTAATTTGTTTATTAGAATATTATGATTAACACTATCGAATGCTTTTTGCAAAGTCGGTGTACCTGTATAACATCCAGTTGGTATTGTGTTCAAAAGCCGTATAAATAAAATTTTGGTATACTAGTAGATTGGTATTGGTTGAACGATTTGGATAGATGCATGTTGTTCATTAATAATTTTATTAATTTTATTATTCAATTCTATACACAGTCAGGGGTTTTCTAAAATACCTATAGCAAATAGATTGGACAGTAAGCAGTTTCCTTTCAGATTGTTTATGTGGGTCCAGAAGTACTTCTATTTTACTTGAATATTGCTATTATATAATTCTGTAACATGTATTTATAAGAATTTGGCATTTACTGCGTACTTAGCAAATTTGTTATAAAAATATAGATCATTTTAGTATTTTTGTGATAACTTTAGATTCAAAGGGGGGGGGGAAAAGGAAACCGGGGGGGGGGGGATTCTTCATTTAGAATGTGGGTCGCAGTGCAAAAGATTGTAGGCATCTTTCCTTTTGGGAGTCATAAAAAGATTGTAAAGGGGGGGGAGGGATTAAGAGCAAAGAAATTTCCAATTTATTTCAGATAAGTATGACAAGTTTAAATACTTCATTTTTGAAAATCATAATAATATAATACTCATAATTTAAAGATTTGTTATAGGAACTTTTTAAACATAGATTGATCAAGATGGATGGTATTTATATCTTCTGGGACTAGTTCATCTAAACTATTTTCCATTGTTAAACTGCTTAAATTTGTAAAAACTAAGTTAAGCATTCTGGTTATCACAGTTCTTTACACTATTTACTTGGAACATGTTCATAATTCAAACACTTACAACAACGATTCCAAAGTTTAAGCCGTATGCAGATGTGTTATATCTTCAGTGATATTTCTCATGACACGTATGTATAAATGTTTTATCTGACCACCACATGAGTATACAACCGAAAGAATATGCTTAACATTACGAGAAAATGAACAATTTAGAATTTTTGAAAAAATAGAAAATGGGAATACAATATAAGATAATAAAGAGATAACAACATGGACGCCTGAAACAACAAATCGGTCTGGAGAGAAGACCAAAATCAGAAGGTATGAAGTGGTAGAGGAAGACTTATGAAGCATAAGGAACATCACCGACTGGAAATAGAATGAGAAAATAGTGGAAATAGCAAAACACACAAGAATCTGAGGTAAAATAAAAACAGAAACAGAATAAACTATCCCAATAAAAGGATTTATTCACTTCAGAAAGAAGAGAGTAAATCCTAATCCAAGAATAAAGTGCTTAGATTTTATCAACGATTAAATTTTTTCTTATTTTAAAAACAGCTTGGCAACGCTGCTTTTAGATAAATATCGGGTTGTACACGTTGACGTTTCTAAAGTAAACACGGTATAATTACACCTAGAAAAAACGATGAAATCGTTAATATTAGGCTTATTTTCTTAAGCACAATATTTGCTTTTACCATGTCGACGGTCAATCTAGAAAACAGGTACTTCTCACCTATTTAATTATTTCTGTAAATCTAACCTAAACAATTTTAAAAATATTAGGGTCTTAGCATGGCAGAGAATTTTACAACAATTAACCGATTATGGCCAATAAAAAGTCCGTATTGAAATTTAACGGCAACAAATTTAGGGATTATGTAAAACCTGTACCTACAAAACTATTCGGTGATAATTATGTTCACGGCGATGGCACCTCAAAGACAATGTATGGTCACCAATGGGTACTTACCGATGAATTTACAATCGTCGCCAATTCATTTAGGTATTCCCAAGCATACTCAAACAAACTGTTCTTTGCTATGGTAGATTTCGATGAAGGCTCAGACGTTTTCAATTGGTTAATAATATAGAATCTTAAATCAACCCGTTATTACATTTATGTTATTACAGTTACGATTAAACACAGCACCTGTATTCATTCATTTTCCTCCTAAAGGAAACCTAAAAATCAAGATACAATGGACATTCAACAATTGGTTTTCTGCAGAATCTATTGCTAAATGGATCGCGAAAGAACTGACATACAGGTAACTGTTTTTACAAGCATTTTAGAAACTTAATCGTATGTAATTGTTACAGATCTTGTATTCCGTCCACCAAACTACTCGGGGACTGTAGCTTTAGTCGTTCTCTTTGCAATCGTTGCAGGGTTTTTTGTACCTAAGAAGAAACAACTTAGATTTCTTATATAATAAGAATATGTGGGCAATAGGGGCATTATTTTTCTGTTTCACTATGGTATCGGGTCAAATGTGGAATCATATTAGAGGTCCTCCTTTTGTACATAAAAATCAACAAGGGCAAGTTGCCTACATACATGGATCTTCTCAGGGACAATTTGTTCTCGAAACTTACATAGTCATGGTATTAAGTATCCTTTAACAGCTTGAACATTACGCAGAAACTTGCCTTTCCTTAACCAATTCTACAGATGCAGCTATTGTTTTAGGTATGATTCTATTAACAGAATCTGGCAAAAAAGGTGACCCCAAGAAGAAAAAGATTTTAGCCATCGCGGAATTATTCTTGTATCAGTATTTTCTCTTTAATATTATCTATTTTTAGATCGAAAACTTCAGGTTATCCTTATAGGCAAGTATATTAACTCCTTAATTAAACAGTTAATTAATTGTGAATTTTTTTTAGTTTCTTGTTTAAATAACTTTCATAAAGTTGGTGCAATTGTGTGTGGTGGTTTGTTATGTTCACTGTTTTGAAGATGTTCTTATTAAACTTTTATATAGTAATATATAAAGATAAAAGATATTGAAAATAAATAGGTGTTTACTTAAAAATGTAACGTCTCTGATGTATGTTTAGCATCAGCTACACAATGGATATTACATTTTCTGCCTTGCATTGATTTTAATAAAACACTTATTTTCTATTGATTGTTCTAATAAACAGAAATTTTCATGTATGGGAAAAATGACGAATTGAAAAATTAGTTTAATTTTATTACTCAATTATTAAATTCAAATTATTTTTGCTCAGAGTATATACCACCATAATTTCTTCGAGTTAAGGAAGATTTTGCTTGCACAGTGGGTTGCTTACGCAATAATTTAAAATTGATTTTAATATTTCATTTATATAAACATTACTAGGATATGCTATTCAGTTTGTTTGAATTAATCTTTAATTTTAAATTATTTGTGAAAATAACAGGAAACTAAAATATTATGCTAATGTAACACGTATCGCCACCTATCGGCAACTTTCGGAAGTTCATATGCAAATATAGAATCATCTGGGCCTTATACATTTCGGGGAGATGATGTATTTCTGCTTGTATGTATCTATGTAACTGGATTTTACCTTTGATAGTGAGCGTTCGTTTTGATACCCCATTTTTAGATGCCTCGATAAAGCTTATACTTCATAGGCAAAACGTCGGCATTAATAAGGAACTGGGTCTTAATGCCCTCATAAATTCCTACTCTTCTGCACACTCCGAAAGAAGGTTCCATTTTAATTGAGGATCTCTATTAATAGAATATAATATTAGGAGTCAATAATTTAAATAAAATATCTCTATCTACTGCACTATTGATTCCAACGGATAGAGCTATTCCTCATTGTTCCCTAACCTCTTAAAACCACTTTTCCAGGTGAAACTATTGTCATAGAAAAATAAAGAAATTAGTCAAGTGGAAAGTGACAATTGAGATCATATACCGGGTGAATAGTACAAAACGGAACATAGGACTTTAACATAAGGAAATCGTTTTCTGCAAACTATTGCTTCCCTAAATTTTAGATCTTTGTTGGGATTTTTTTGTTTTTGTAATTAAATATTTAACAACTAATTATATTCAGCTGGCTAGTTTCGGTTTAATATTCAGCTCTAAAGAAGGTTAAAAAATTAACCGAAGCTAGTCAGATAAATATAATTTAGTTGTTAAATATTTAATTGTTCGAAAAAGCCAAAAATCCCAACAAAGATCTATCAATTATTGTTTGGACCTAAACAAGAGTTTTTAAATTACCTTAGAGTGTTTAAAATAACTCCAATCGAAAGGAAAAATATTTTATTTAATTATTATTTAAATATCAAAAATAACAAATGTGCAGCAATACTAAAATTTTGTATCATATAAAACGCGTGCGCTATATTTGTAAACAAGCGTAGACTAAAAGGTACTGGTATTATCATTCCGGAAGATCTTACCGTTCATAATTACAAAACCTTAAAGGATGCAGCTACTGTACATGGCGCAAACCATGTACTGGAGTACTGATGGAAAGATATTTTTCGTCAAAGATGGTAAAAAGTATTCATTTCAGAACTCTGAATAATGAACAATTAATTTAAATATTGATAAATGTTTACTAGATTACCTACTTTTCTTTTTTTTAATTGTTTAATTATTTCCAAAATAAATACTGTATAGGTGTTGTTATGACTAATTTTATTACATCTGTTAACACAAATTTATTCAAATGTGCACATGTTAATGCAAGGTCTTTAGTAGCCAATTTTGCAGATATCAAAGAATGCATCATTAAAAGGTGACTATGATGTGGTGGGGTATAACTGAAACATGGTTGTCTAACAAAATGCATACTGACTTTGTTAATAATACAAAACTATATTCTGTTGAGGCGTGATCGTCTGACGAGAGGTGGTGGAGTGGCCTTTTACATTAAAAGTAATTTACAATGCAAAATCATTCAAAATGGCAGTAATATAGAAAATTTATGGAATTATACAATTGGTAAGATAAAAATAGGTTTTGGAGTTATTTACAATCTTTTGGAGCTCAAAAAATATACCATTTTTTAATGATTTTGAAAATATTTTATCTAGTATAGTTCCAATAGGTGATCACATTATTTGTTTAGAGATTTTAATATTGATTTAATTAATGTTGATAGTAAGATTACTTATGATTTTTTAAGATTAATAATGGCTTTGGACTTAAACAGATTATTTGTGAACCAACTCGCATCACCGAACATAGTGCAACTTTGTTAGATTTGATACTATAGTTGATACAAATGAAATGGTTGCCAACAGTGGTGTTATTAATTTACATACAATTGATCACTGTTTAATTTATTGTCATTTAAAATTAGGTAGTGTGAAATTTAGTCAAAGTTCATAACTTATTGAAATTTCAAGCATTTTAACTATATACAGTTTTATGAACATTTGCAATCGTTACTTTGGCGAAATATATATGATCTGGACAATATTGATAACAAAGTTGAATTTTTAAAGAATATAATGACACTTTTAGATATTCATGCTCCGCTAACAACCTCGAGGATCACAAAGCCGTTGGCACCATGGTCAACAAGGATTTGAGGGGTTTGATGGCTGTCAGAGATGCAGCACTTAGTAAATTCAAGTGTTCCAAAACTCAGAATTGCTGGCAATAGTATAAAACAATGTGAAGTCTGACTACACTAGCCGTAAGAAACGCAAAAAAACTATTATAAAATACGATTTTCAGAAAACAAAAGCTCACTTTGGCGTGAATTAAAACACTTAAATATTAATAATGCGAAATCTAAAACTGTTTCTTTAAACTTGTCTAATGTCAACGAAATAAATGATTACTTTGTTAATTCTATCCCAAATATTAATTGCAATCAAGAGTTACTTGTTTATTATAATAACAAAAAAGCTAACACTGTTATACGAGGATGTATTGATATCTAGTTAGCCTAGACCAGTTCCTGCATAAACAAAATATTGCGTTACCATAGCAACGAACAATAACTTATTAGAAGTGTCAGTGTAAAGTTTGACGTCAAAAAGTAAACCAGAGTCACGCAATAAATTAAATGAAAAAGATGTCCACCGAAATTGTGAAAATCGAAAAATTGGAGTATCGAGCCATCATCAAGTACCTGTATTTAAAAGGGTTAAGAGGTAAGCAGATTTACGAAGATATGCTTAATACCCTTGGTGATCAATGTCCTTCGTATGCGACCGTCAAAAATTGGAATGCAAGCTTCAAAAGAGGTAAATTTTCCATTGAAGATGATGACCGATCGGGAAGGCCAGTTTCTGTGTCAGTCCCCGAAAATATCGATGCAGTTCATGACATGATTTTATCAGACCGTCGAATTGGGCTAAAACGGATATCTGAAGCACTGAATATTTCATACGAACGCGTTCATCATATGGTTCACGTCAATTTGGACATGAGAAAAATTGCTGCAAAATGGATCCCCAAATGTTTGAATGTTGACCAAAAGCGTGCAAGGGTAGAAGCATCGCGTTCGATCTGTGCTCGATTTGAAAACGATGTAGACTTCTTAAACCGAATTGTTACTATGGATGAGACTTGGGTACATTTCTACGATCCAGAAACAAAGCAACAATCGATGGAATGGCGACACTCTGGTTCTCCAAGACCTAAAAGTTTCGTGTAAAAATCTGCTGGAAAAGTTCTTGCTTCAGTTTTTGGGATTGCCATGGAGTAATCATGATTGATTTTTGGATAAGGGTAGAACAATAACTGGAGATTACTATTCGACATTACTGACCACTCTACGGGAAAATATTAAAGAGAAAAGACGCGGAAAGCTATCCAAAGGTGTTTTGTTTTTGCAGGACAACGCCCCTGCACACAAATCTCATGTTGCCATGCAAAAATTCGTGATTTAGGGTTTGAATTACTAGAACACCCCCTTATTCACCCGATTTGGCTCCGTCCGACTATCACCTCTTTCCTCAACTGAAAAAAGTTTAAAAGGTCGTACATTTTCTTCCAACAAGGAGGTAATAGAAGCTGTGGAGGTCTGGTTTGCAGAGCAAGAAGAAACATTTTTTGAAAGGTCTAGAGACGTTGCAGGTTCGCTGTAATAAATGTATCCAATTAAGAGGAGAATATGTTGAGTAATAAAATATTTTGACATTGAAATTTTGTTTGGTTCTATAGTAGGCTAAGAATTTTTCAATATATCCTCGTAAGTGAACAGTTTTGAATCTGTAACTGAAGCTGAGATTGCTAAAATTATTAATTGTATAAAAAACTAAAGCCGTAGTTGTTGATTACCTAAATATAGTTATAATTAAATATTGTCTACTGTATCTTTTACCTACAATTACACATTTTATAAATGTTTGTCTTAATAATTCTGTTTTTCCAGCTAGATGGAAAAGTAGCTTTAGTTACACCTTTATCAAAAATTGCGAAACCACAGCATACAAAGATTTACGTCCAATTATTGTATTGCCAGTACTATCTAAAGTTTTAGAAAAGTAATAGATTCCCAACTGGCGTCACTTACACTTAAACCAAATTTTACCTGATTTATAATCCGGTTTTAGATCTGGACACATTTGTAATACTGTTGCTTAAAATAACTGATGATATATTGTCAGCAATTAATACAGGCTTGTTAACTATTTTGGTGTCGTTAGATTTCTCAAAAGCGTTTGATACAATAGATCATAATATGTTGCTAGCAATTATACATTTTGTTGGGGTAATGTCTGAATCAGTTCAATTAATTTCCTGTGCTTTCTCTCTGATAGGTTTCAGGCTGGTGATTATTTGGAAAGTGTCTGACTATATTATTAACAGGGCCAGCGAGAGGGGGGCAGCCAGGGCTATGATTCCATGTGGCCCGGGCCCATCTGGGGGCCGGACCGGGGCCCGAGTCCGGGCAAAAGATTGTCAAACTGGGCACTACGAAACCTACGATCCTCCTTTACGGGTTTAGTTTCGATGTTGGGCCGAGTCCCACGCATTGGCTGCGAAACAGCAGTCAAATCAAATTTACTTCAAACAGACGGCGGCGCCCGCAGTTGACATCTTGATTGTTTTATGGCCATTGGGATCAAAGAAACACACCCGAGAGTCCACCCTCTGCAAATCCTTGTTTTATTACTTCACAACATTCCGTCGGTCAATGAGTAGATGCAATAAACAAATAATAGAGGGGCATTCTCTTCTTCCCATCAGTTTGAGTACTTCAGTTCCAAGTTGTTTGAATCAGGATACGGATCTATGAATTTTTTTTTAACATTTTGTAAAGGAAAGCGTTGCTACATAAAATGTGTTATTATTTTTGTAAATAATTTTTTTTTAGTATAAGTGTTTGTGTAATGTGAAACCAAACGCATATAGTTACTAAGACAAAAATCATAGTGATGGTGAAAGTTCGTGTGTGTTCGTTCGTGTATTTCTAATAAATCGTTGTGTTTTTATTCCGTACGTCATTATGTGTAATGTATAAATAAGCCTAAACTTTCCAATTTAATTAAGATGTCTTACAAACATAAATCCGGTTCCCAAAAAAGAAAAATAGAGAAGAGCGGGAGAAAGAGGAAAAGAGGGCAACTGTCGTTAGGAATGTTCATTAAGTTCCGCATCCTCCGAGCCTTTAAAGCCAACTGACTCTGCCGGTATCAACGAACCAGCTTCGTCATCTGTCATCAGGGAGCAGTTCTCCGAGCACATTGAAGTGAACCTTGAAAGTGCTCCAAGATCCGAAACATTGGAAGTGTCGGACAACGCTGCTTCAGTTGAGTGTGTAAGTGTGAAATGTCCCTCTAGTGATAAAGACACAGCAGTTTCCCCCTCCCTCCATCATCACATGTAGGCCTAAATGAACAAATGAATCTGTGTTGTGATGTTGGTGATCCGACTTTTGATGTGTATGTTGACATGAGAAAAGAGCATGCACCGTTGCCGGAAAGTTTCCCTGAAGACTCAGTGGGTGCTTCGTTACCAATGAGTATTTTCAAGAAAAAAGGAAATGGGGAACTTGTGTCCAGAGACTGGCTAGTTTGGAGTGGAGTAAAACAGGCCTTATTCTGCAACCGTGTAAAATCTACAGCACCCTGCCTGAAAATAACAAATCTAGTTTTGCGACTGCAGAAGGATATTCAGGCCAAAAGGTGAAAAAAAGCTCCACGATAGGGTCCCAGAGCACGAGGGTAGCTCGGCGCACAAAACGTGCTACTGAAATGGAAAGTAGAAAAGAGAAAATTGAGAGACAGATCAATGGTGATGTCCTGTTCAATTCAATGGAGGCTGAGCGGGAGATGTGGACACAGCTCCTGAAGCGTCTGTTGCACGTAACCTTGTTCCTCGCCGAGAGAGGCTTGGCCTTTCGCGGGAACACAGACAGAGTGGGCGAACCATCCAATGGAAACTTCCTGGGGATCCTCGAGCTGCTGGGACGCTACGACCCCATCCTCAACCAACACCTAACCAAAGTACAGCGATCCCAGGAACAAGGAAGAAGACTGCAAGCTCACTACCTATCCCACGACATTCAGAATGAGTTTATTGAAACTTGCGCTGCTGAAGTAACCAGGGTCATCCTCAAAGAACGGAAGCAAGCCAAATATTACTCCATTATTGTTGGCGCCACCCCCGATTTATCCCATGTAGAGCAAACCGCTTTGTTGGTTAGGTATTTACATGCGGCCAAAGACAGTTGTGTGCCCTATGATATTAAGGAGCGTTTGCTTCTCTTCGCCGATTGCTGCAAGAAAACTGGAGAAGCAATAGCGGCGTTAATCATGAAAAAATTGGAAGAGAATGGAATTCCAATGGAAGACTGCCGCGGCCAAGGTTATGACAACGGCAGTAATATGAAAGGGCCTTATAAAGGGGTACAGGTCATCATACTTTCGAAAACCGCCATGCCATCTACTCAGCCTGCGCCTGTCACTCCCTGAACCTCTGCGGAGAACGAGCTGCTGAAAGCTGTAGAGCCGCTGTCTCTTTTTCGGAGCTGTTCAAAAGCTTTTAACATCTTCAGCTTAAGCCCTCAAAGATGGGAAATTCTGAAGGGAAAGATCCACCATTTCCTGCACTCAGCTTCCCAGACCCGTTGGTCAGAGAGAATTGATAGTGTCAAGCCGATCGCCAACCATCTCCCAGGTGTTTTAGAAGCACTTGACGATCTTCTGCTACTTAATTTATCATCAGAATGCAGAAGTGACGTGAATGGACTGCAAAAGTATTTCAAAACATTGAACTGCTTGTTGGTTGCTTCGATTTGGGTAAAAGTTTTAAAAGCTATCGATATTGTAAATAAAGTAATTCAGCAGAGGGAGGAACTGTAGATGTAGCGTCGAAAAACCTGGAGGCTCTCTTGAAGGAACTGAAAATCATGCGCTGTGAAAAATGGGAGAACATTTTCAATGAAACAATGCTTTTAGAAGAAGAAAGCAAGAGATGACGCAAAAGCAAAAACTTTGAGGATGAAGGAGGAAAAGAAACAGAGCCGAATGTGAGTGGAGAAGGACAGTTCGTTGTGTTTAAGAGAGAAGTTTTTAATGTAATATTGGATATCATTGTGGACATCACTGTGCGCTTCGAAGCTCTGAACACTTTAAATGATCGGTTTTCGGTGCTGTGGACTGTCCATACTAAGAGTGACTCGGACATAGAGAATGTGGCATCGGTGCTAGTCAACGAGTACCACACAGACCTGGATTCTGAGCTTGTGGATGAGCTGAAGAGTATGAAATCTATCTACACAGCCAACTTTGGGAAGGAACGCTGCCGCCGTTGGACCTGCTCAATGCACTGAGGAGATGAACCTGGAGGCTTTGTTTCCCAACTTGACAATCGTTCTCAGGATTTTCCTCACCATTCCATCAACAGTGGCGAGCACCGAGAGGTCCTTCTCGGTTCTCAAATCAATAAAGAATGTGCTGCGCTCGACAATGTGCCAGGGCCGACTGTCTAGTCTGGGTGTACTGGCTGTTGAGTCAGAGCTTTCCCGAAGCGTCAACTTCCAGCACATCATAGACGACTTCGCCAGGAAGAAAGCGCGGAAGGTGAACTTTAATCGTCTGTTGACTGTTGGTAAAGTCTCATTATGTTATTTAAAAGACGTTTACGAGCATGATGACCAAACAGTGCATACTTGGGCGACTAATCAAAATAGTGGGGGGGGGGGGATTCGATGACCCAGCAATTACCGATCTTCTTGAAAAATACCGATTGCAACAACTGGAAGTAATTGGTCTCTTTGTCGGTGCAAGAGGAACAATCTCAACATTTTTTGAAGATTTTAGAAAGAGACTTGGAATACCAAAATCACTATCTGAAAGTGTAGTAAAAATTGCCATCAAAGGATCGACACACATCTTACATCATCACCTACACTCTTTACCTAAAATACATAAAATCAACCATCCTATTAGACCAATAGTTAATTACAAATCTTCATCAACATACTTTATTTCTAAATTTCTATCTCACATTATATCAAAAGAAATTAATTTCAAACCATCTTATTCTATCAAAAACACAATTAAATTAGTAGAAAACTTATCTAAATTAAAATTAGAACAACAAAAATCTTTAACTTTAATATCTTTTGACATCGTTAATCTCTATCCTTCAATACCACTAGAAGAAACCATTCCTTTAGTATCCAATTACTTACATGATCGTTAATTGCCTAACTTGATAGTTTCAGATATAGATAAATTACTTAAATTTTGTTTAAATAAACAATTTTTCACTTTCAACAATCAATTCTTTAAACAAGAAGAAGGACTACCAATGGGTTCTCCTCTTTCACCTATTTTAGCTGAACTATTTATAAATAATTTAGGAATTAATTTTATTCCAAAAATTCTATTTTTAATAAAAATATTTTATTCTGAATAGATACATTGATGACATTCTTTGTATTTTCGAAGGTCCTACATCAGAAATTCATGTGTTTCTAAATTACTTAAATAATTTGCAACACAGAATTAATTTCACTTTAGAAATTTCTCAAACAATTGTCTTCCTTTTGTAGATACGTATATTTGTATCGATTCAAATAATTCTATTAATTTTGACATTTATAGAAAACCTACAATTACAGTTCAAATAATTCATTTTTCTTCAAATCACTATTTTTCACAAAAACTATCATCGTTCTACTTTCTTTTCAACCGTTTATTCAACATACCTCTATCAGAAACAAATTTTAAAAAAGAATTAGACACAATTTTTGATATTGCTCATTTAAAACCAATTTCTATTCAAAATTATTTTAAACATTTTTAATAAATTTAATTATGTACATAATTTAAAAAATCTAACAACATTAATTCCAATTAATGAAAAACCAAAAATAAATACATTTCAATTTCTTTTATTCCTGAATTTATTAACATAATTTAAGATCTGAATAACTTAACTGATTATAAAAGCTCTACCAATTTAGCTAACATTTTTCACAATAATTACATATAAATAATAGTCTTGAATCAAGCGGCATATACCAACTACTATGCTCTTGTAACAAAATATATTGGTAAAACTAAAAAGAAATTTTACAATTCTATTAAAAGAACATCTAAGATATCTTAAACAACTAGAAAAATATTCTCACAATTTAGATGCAATTAAATCAACTTTCGCTAAACACATTATCCAAAACAAACATAAACATTTAAATCATTCACTTATATATTCTTTTAAAATAACTAATTATAATAGACAAATTGTCAGGAATCGACAACGCCGCAGCGTTATATAGATCGCTACAACGATTATGAAGAGTCGGTTAGAGTCAGTCACAGCTAGCAGTTGTTCGTTTGTGGTCAATGTCTGATGCCGCCTTATAATTCTGTTCATTTCTGTTACATTTGGTTTAAGTTTGTTTTCTTATATTTAGTTAATACACGCATAATTAATTTAGTTCGTAATCCATTACCTCCTATCAGGTTATGGGTCCAGGCATGCTATAATAAATTAATTAAAAGAATAAGTGTATGTAACGTGAATATTCAGTTGTATGTGGAAAACCCAGTTGTCGATATTCGTCGTGTAAATAAAAATACAATCATTTTTATGTTCAAAGCACGAAGACAGCGAAATATACGTAAGTGTTAAACTCGTGTAGTTTTCCGCGTTCGCTCCAAGGTTCTTGAGTGCAGGTGTTCATACAACAATCGTGCATTATCAGTACTAAAAACTTTTATTCTTTGTGTACGTACTTTAATTCAGTATTGAAACAAATAAATAAAAATGTCGTCGACCTCAACACGTATCGAATTACTCAATCGCTCAAATTATGACACGTGGAAACTCCAAATGGAAGCGTTATTAATTAAGAACGATGAATGGGGATACGTTAATGGAAATTTAAAAGGCCTGCGAAAGACCCGGACAATTGGGACACGGCCGACAGTAAGGCGAAATCGGACATAATATTATCAATCAGTTCATCTGAACTTAAACAAGTAAAGGTTGCAACTCTTCGCGTGACGTATGGCTGAAATTGGAAGAATTTATCAATCCAAAGGGCCCGCGCGAAAAGCTACCTTTTTGAAGCAGCTTATGCTACAAAAGATGGATGTGCAAGGCGATATGAAGGAGCATTTGAACAAATTCTTTGATGCTGTGGATAAGTTGGAGGAAATGGATGTAAAAATCGACAAAGATTTACTTTCCATAATGCTGTTATACAGTTTGCCAGCAAGCTTTGAGAATTTCCGATGCGCAATCGAATCACGTGATTCGCTCCCAGATGCAGAAAATCTAAGAATAAAAATCGTCGAAGAGCACGAAGCAAGAACGAACGAAACCAGAAGTGCTGAACAAAACGTTCTCTACACGAAAAATTTCGAAAGAAACCGCCAAACAAAAACGTGGAAATGAAAGATGATAGTTCTACATTCAAGTATAAATGTCACAAATGCCATAAGGTAGGACACAAAGCCTCTCAGTGTTCGGTAAAGAAGAAGTCAGATCAAAATCCGACAACGTTTTACGCGAGTGAATGCAACAACGTGCATGAATTACTCGAATCACAAACAGCGTTTTGGTGCCTGGATAGTGGTGCAACTTCCCATTTGTGCAAAGACATTGAGACTCTCTCTGACGTTCAGAGTGGTACGGGCAAAATATTTATGGCGGACAAAAGCGCAGCAAGTATTGTGGCAAAAGGCAAAGTCGAATTACCTTGCGAAGTATCCGGTGAAACAAGAATTATCACGTTAACGAACGTCTTACAAGTTCCAGAACTGCGAACGAATTTGATGTCTGTTCCTAAAATAACACAAAGCGGTTATGACGTCGTATTCAAGAAAAACGAGGCACAAGTATTGGATGATGATGGTAATGTGCGGCTCGTCGCTCTTCGCAAAGGCGATTTGTATTACGTCTGTGAAGTTGAGCAGAATTTCGAACACGTATCCGTTGGAATAGCATCGCGGTACCCAAAGTTACCCTTGGAAGTTTGGCACCGAAGATTTGGTCACCTGAACGTTGGGGATTTAACTGCAGCGTATAAAAAGCAGCTTGTCATTGGAATGGAATTAGAAAAGGACAATCCGAAGTTAGAATGTGAAATTTGCATAAAAGGCAAAATGTGCGTCTCCATATCCAAGTTCTCCGAAGAAAAATCTCGAAGTTCTTGAGATAGTTCACACTGATTTGTGCGGTCCAATGCGTATCGATTCGCTGGGCGGGAGAAGGTATTTTGCAACATTCACGGATGAAGCTACTCGTTGGTGCGAAGTTCGTTTTCTGAAGAGTAAAAGTGAACTGTGTGAAACATTCAATTCAGTGAAGGCAATGTTCGAGACGAAAACCGGTAAGAAAGTGAAACACCTTCAAAGCGACAACGGGCGTGAATATGTCAACAACCAATTAGACACGTTGATGAGAAAATGTGGAATTCAAAGGCGATTTTCGGTCGCGCGAACTCCGCAGCAGAATGGGCTGTCTGAGCGTAAAATCGTACTTTACTTGATATGGCGCGTTGCCTCATGATTCAAGGAAATCTGTCGCCAGGTTTTTGGGCAGAAGCTGTGAATACCGCAAACTATTTGCGAAACAGGTGTCCATCGAGCAGTCTAGATGGAAAAACCCCTTATCAAATGTGGCACGGAACTCGACCAAAAGTGAGTCACTTGAGAGAGATCGGATGTAAAACTTATTGCCTCGACACTAATCCTAACAAAGGGAAGTTCGAACCTCGTTCTAAAGAAGGAGTGTTAGTGGGATACTCCGAAGTTTCGAAGGCATACCGTGTCTGGATCTCGTCTGAAAGAAAGGTCGAAGTATGTCGCAACGTCAAATTCGTCAATGATTTCGGGAAAACGAAGTGTTACGAAGAATTCGGTCCGGAGGAAGCCAATGATCCTGTAACGGATGTCGAGATCATCACGAATGATAATTTAACGGAAGTCGGCGATACGCCAAGCCGACAACTTGTGTCAAAACGAAGACCTGGTCGCCCCAGAATTGCTAAAACAGGACTTCCAGGTAGACCAAGGAAACAGTACAATACTGTTCATTCACCCGGTCCCGAGTCTAACAACTCAGAAGAGGACGACACGCGCGCTGATAAAGCCCAAGTTTGCGAAACTTTTGTGTGTGAGGAACCTTTAGATCTAGCCGTTAATGGAGATCAATCCGAAGAGTGGTTGGAAGCCATCGCGGACGAGATATCCTCCATAATTAAAAATAAAACGTGGGACATCGTGAAAAGGCCGAGTGGAGTAAAGGTGATAGGAAGCAGAATTGTTCTACGAAACAAGTTAAATTCAGACGGATTAATAGAAAGAAGAAAAGCGCGTCTTGTTGCACAAGGATTTCTTCAGAAACCCGGAGTTCATTTTAATGAAACTTTCTCTCCGGTTGCCAGGTTAAGTTCTATCAGAACAGTAGTGGCAACGTCCGTTAGACTCGGAATGCGACTGAGGCAATATGATGTCAGCTGCGCTTACTTAAACGGAATCTTAGAAGAAGAGACCTACATGGAGGCTCCGAAATACCTCCCGGAAATCCTGAAAAGATTATCCGAAACGTCTGAAAACCAAACCGTGAAGGCCGAGGCCAGAAAGTGGTTGAGAAAATTTGAGTCAGGTGACATGGTGTGTCTGCTCAAGAAATCGCTATATGGACTTCGTCAAGCTGGCCGATGTTGGCATACCAAGCTGAGCGACGTACTCAAGAGAATTGGTGCAGTTCCGACAAATGCCGATCCATGTGTGTACACAATAGTCCAAGGGGAGCAACCTCCTATATTGTGACGTATGTGGATGATATTTTGATTTCGTCACCCGACGAAAGTCATGCTATTGAAATCGGGAAGAAATTGGGATGGCATTTTGAACTTCGTGATCTCGGTCCAGCGAAATACTGTTTAGGTATCGAATTTGAAGCGGATGATCGATCCATCACGTTACGCCAACGCGGACACGTGGAGGAATTGTTAAAGAAATTTGGGATGTTTGACTGCAAAGCGGTAGTCACACCCTTGGACCCCAGCATCAAATTATGCGAACCAGAGGGAGAAGTTAGCGACGACGAGAAAGCCTTACCCTATAGGCAATTAGTAGGCGGGTTAAACTACTTGTCCGTTGCTACAAGACCAGACATAGCATTTGCTTGTAGTTACTTGGGACAGTTTAACCATTGCTACAATCGTTCGCACTGGAATGCAGCTAAAAGAGTCTTGAGGTACCTCAAGGGGACTTTAGATGTCGGGCTACATTATACCACTGAGATGAATACCTCGTTGATCGGATTCGTGGATGCGGATTGGGGCGGCGATTCGACGAACAGAAAGTCCTACACCGGCGTCTGTTTCAAGCTAAGCGGAAGTCTTGTCACATGGGATGCGAAGAAGCAGCAGTCAGTGGCCTTGTCATCCAATGAGGCGGAATACATGGGCTTTGCCGAAGCCGCAAAAGAAGCCACATATCTTCGGAAATTCCTAATCGAATTGGGACTCGAAGAAGACAATAGTAGCGTATCATTGCATAATGATAATCAGGGGGCAATATGTTTAGCTAAGAACCCGGTGCACCACAACCGGAGCAAGCATATTGACATCCGCTACCACTTCATCAGGCAATGCCTTGAAGAGGGTCAAGTTACTCTTTACTACACTCGTACTGAAGATATGCCAGCAGATATTCTCACAAAGGCGCTGTTTCAGCCTAAGCACCGAAAGTGCATGAAAATGATGGGACTGAATAATCGTCGTCCCGAGGGGGAGTGTCAGGAATCGACAACGCCGCAGCGTTATATAGATCGCTACAACGATTATGAAGAGTCGGTTAGAGTCAGTCACAGCTAGCAGTTGTTCGTTTGTGGTCAATGTCTGATGCCGCCTTATAATTCTGTTCATTTCTGTTACATTTGGTTTAAGTTTGTTTTCTTATATTTAGTTAATACACGCATAATTAATTTAGTTCGTAATCCATTACCTCCTATCACAACAAATTTTAGATAAATTTGGGAAATAATATACATTAAATCAACAAATCTAAATTTAATAATCAATGAGCAAAACAAATTTTGACGATCTTACATAAATTATCAACAGAATTTTATGTCCTTAATATTTAATTAACTCTGACTAAACATTTTACATAACCAAGTTTATATTAAAAAAAAAAAACCTTTTATTACAAACCAATTTATGTTATTCTAAATTTTCATGTAAACCAAATGTCATATTTAACGTTTGTATAAAAAATATTTTGTATTCTGAAGATGACTAACTGATAATTTTGAGTTGAAAGTATAGTCAATAAATAAATATGAATAACTAATATTGATTGTTAAAACGTAAAATTTATATATTTAAATAAATTAATATTTAATTATGGATCCTATATTCATACATGCAATAATTATTTTCGTTCATTTGAAATTTCTGAAATGAAATTGCAATATTTTTTGATCTTTTAGTAACAAGGTAGGATCTGGTGCCAAAGAAGTTGCAAGAGAAACAGAGATCAGTTCTAACAAACAAGATGATACTCCTGGACACTTTGTTTACATGTTAAAATGTTTTAGACTATTCATTTCCAAATTATTGGATTGGCAGAGATGAAATAAATTTGCCGTCAAGATACCTGATTTAGCAATCAGCGACTTCTTCTTTGTGGTATACTTAAAATAAAATTTATAAAAAACGCCACCCAAATATTAATTTTTAAAGAAACAATAGTTGCAGAATGTGGATTAATTACTGACAGACAGTTATTAATGAAATGTTTCACAACAGACTAGTTTAGCTTGAAAACGGGGATCATTTGAATATTTATTATATTTGTTGTGCTACTATTGTTTTCTGAATATTAAATAAAAAATATTTTTTATTACTTGCTTGTTATTTGTCATTTAATTATACTAATGTTAAAACCTAACTAAAAATTGAATATACTTGTTAATTGCCTATGTTCGTCTTTTGAGAGATACTGGTATATACAAAGTGCTAAATATTTTCTATAATTAGAATATTTCTTCTTTGAAATAAAATTATTTCCTAAGCTTTAATAACATTACTGTTGCCGAAATATGTCTTGTATTCAAAATTACTAATAAAATACGTCATTACCATTAATATTACTTTATTTAAACATTTATTATTTTGATTATAGAAAAGAATATTTACTAGTACCAATGTTAATTTGAAAAATAAAGAAAGAGGGGTATCTAAATAATTCATTTAAATTAATCGATTGCATCTGTAATAAAATAAATATTTATAATTGTATAAGTTACAAACTATTTCTTTATATAACATTTCAACTGTCTATATACCTAGGTAAGTGCACCAAGCTTTTACTAAATACATTTTTTAAAAACAAAATTTTTGCAGTACAGATATAAAGCAAATACAGAATACAAGTAAAATATACTAACGTTAGGCTGTCAGTATTCATTAAGTTGATTGTAGATGAGCTGGATAAATTCTGTATTTTGTAGAGTGAGAACTAAATTGTTCTAATTTACCGCTGTCACCAAGTTTGGTGGTATTAGTTTCAACTAATATTTTGAGCAGACTGGAATTATTTTTTTCTTCTGTAAATATTACACAAACTAAAATAGCCTTCTTTGTTCTAACTACTTAATTGATATGTAAAAAATTCACTTGGATTAAGAAACTGTACCTCATACAACATATAATTTCTTTGTACTAAATAAATTACTTTCTCTCCATTATAAATATCACTTTTATATCATGTTCGTCATGTTAGTTTATAACTTCAATATTAATTTTTATATCATTTTTTCATAAGGTTTTCACGTAGTTTTTCTCTAAATGTATTGGAAACCAACATAAAACATTTTTTTTCTTTCAAAACTTAAACATTTTGTGAATAAAAATAATGACCGTCACTTTTATAAACTTAACATAATTTGCTTCATAATTTTGTTGTATTTAATTGAAGATGACCTCATAAAAATTTTTGATAGGTCAGAAATCAGTATTAACTTTTAAACAATAATTATCATCGATTAATTTTAAAATAAACATTCTTTAATAAAATGTATTGGACGACTTAAAGCTTCCTTTAATACGATTCAATTTTAATACCAATTTACACACAAATGGATCTGAATTTCCTTTCAAAAATAAAAAAAAAAATTTAAATATCCGTTTATTTTAGTACAATTACTGTGTGACAAATGACTGAACATCATATTTAAGAAATTCCTTAATTTAAAATTAAAACATTGACCTAAACATTTAACACCCCATTTTCTCAATAAAAATAAATTAAGTATCTAGATTTAGCTACCTATATTATTGTTAATATTCTAAAATATTGTATTGTTTTTATGTGATCAATCCTGAAATGTATATTTTTTAACCACATCTTTAGTTAATTAAGTTTGTTTTCGCTTATTCAACGTTAATAGTATCAACATGTACAATTCATAGTAGGTAAATTCATAAATAAGTACTTACTTTCAAAAGTGGGAACTAATACATAGTCCTACTGGTTTAGCAATTTTCATTTCCTCCATATCCGGTGCAATTTGTAAGACAGAAAACACTAAAGTAAGTCAGTAATCCACTGTACAAAATAAATAGTACGCCTCTTGCCTTTAATAAGAACATCATGGGCAAGAAGAGAGTATAGTTTATGAATATTTCAGATGAAAAATGAAGAAATAATGTGTTTGATTTTTTTTCCATCGGCCAAGGTGATAAGTAGGCGCGGTCCAGTTCAGTGAACTCAATATTTTGAAAACAAAGGCCGATTGGAAAAATTATTTTATTTTTGCTTTAGAATCAAACCAGAATACATATTTTCATTTTTTCTTGTCTGTATAATCACCCTGTATAGTAATAAATTTCTTAGCATCAAATAATGTAGAGTAATTCAATAATATCTGAAATAACTTCAACGCAATATAATAGTGTTATAGTGAATATTTGATTTGTTATTATTATAGGAGCCTGCAGTTTGTATAAAGAAGGTACAATGTAATGTCTTTTGTGATAAACAATTCGTACTCAAAGAAATCGCTTTCTTGTTAAAAGAAACTGTTCTCTCGGTGGAGTTTGATGCATTTAGTACCAAAAGCATAGACCCTCGCGGATGGACGTAGATAATCAGTTGAATGGCTTGTCCTTTTTAATCAGATTTTGTCATTGAGGGTTACCTGAAGCGACGCATATATAGAAATCGTCCAATCATTTCAAGTGTTGCTTATCTGTGAAAGAAACTAAAATGGACAAATTTTCCTATGGCCAAAGTGGTTTGTACTTACACAATTGTCAAAACAAAGATGTGTACGTGACATTTTATTTAGATACCATTTACTATTGACGACGGACTTTCGTTTAAAAGTTCAGAAGGGATCAAGTTTCGTTCCAGTTAAAAATGTGCTCCAGTATGAAAACACCCAGCAGGGAATCTTGGTGATTGCTCCTTGACTAGTGCTTTGAAATTAGCACCAAAATAATAATTAACAGTGTTTTATTCTAAGAATTGGACTAGTCGCATCTTTATAAATATTAATAAGAAAATTAAAAATAAATCTAAAACTACTTTTTTTAAATAATCTGTTTGAATCGATATGGTTGTGGAAATTAATTTCAACGGTTTAACTGTTTTTCCAGTACCAGTTTTTAACGTATGATACACTGTTATTTATGGTTAAGGCTGTGATGAACCATGTGTTTGTGTTTCCACACGCTCATTTACTAAATGAATATTGACTCTTTCCATTCACAATAAATGATCATTAAATGTTTCTGAGTTGGAATTAAATGAACACTGAATGCGCAATTGGTTACATTATTATTCCTAAAAGGAGTCTTGACGTCACTATCTTAACATTAATACTTATTTCACTTTCAACTCAGGTTCATTTTGTGCTCATTTCAGTAAACGGAAAGCGACAATTAAGATGACTAGACTTGGAATTTTAGGATAGTCTCTATTTCAGTTTTATCCCAAATTTTCGTTACGAAAATTCAAAATAAAGAAAAAAATAATTAACTATGCAAAAAGTAATTAATAATCAATAATAGCACTACTGCAGTATTATCAACCGTATAGTTGAATGCTTTGTTTTATCCACTTTAGAAAACTCCAAAATGGTGTGTTGTTTATCCTTAAAATTTGAGTTACTACTTTAAAAATTAATTGATAATCAAAAATACATGGCGAAACATCATTAATTTTGCGAAGTCTTACTATCTTAGTAATTAATTATTATATACATATTTATCTACTAATTTAATCATTAAAAAGAGTTAAAAAATTAAACACTAATTTTTTAATATAAAATAAAAACAAAATATAAATTATTGATTAAATAAAATTAACTATTACATTATTCAATTAATTAACAATTTAAATTATACAAAAATATCAATTAAAAAATATTTTAATTATAAAATAAAAGCTTGTTCCTTTATTTTTTCATACTAAAATTATTAACTAAAATTAAATAAATAAATAATCAGACAATTAAATTCTTTTAAAAACTAGATATATTAAGAAACAAATAACATTTATTTCCCTAAAACTGTATATAAAGAAAAATTTATGAAACAATTAAACATATATATATATTTGTAATAAAATAGAAGATAGAGAAACGTTGTAATTTTTTAATATTTATTACACGTGTTTAAACCCCAAAGATTTTTATTACAAATATATATATATATATATATATATATATATATATATATATAATGCTATTATTCTTTCACGTAAACATGTTTGTAATAAAAATCTTTGGGGTTTAAACACGTGTAATAAATATTAAAAATTACAACGTTTCGCCACGCTAACACGCAGCTTTTTCAAGTAATTAATAAATAACAATCTTAGTTTCTATGTGATTTTGACCTTGAACGTGTCGCTGACCAGAGTAACCAATAGCATTACGTATCGGTACATGGTAATGTTGTTTGCATATTTTGTTGTTCTATTTGTTGGATATTTGGGGATCTTTCTATCCTGAGGTAAAGTTAATAACGGTTTCAAGTGTTAGGTAAACCTTTTCCATCATCTCGTTTATTAATCAACTAGGACGTCTTTCTATCTCGATTTGTTCTCTAATGAGGCGGTTACATAAATATTTTCTCTTCCTAGCATTCTTGTATTTTCAAAATCGATTTTATGTCCTGTTTGGTGATGATGTTCAGCTAGAGAATAAGTTAAACATCCTTTCGGACTGCTAGTTTGTGTTCTTCTTCTCGCAGAAATACGTCGATTGGTTTGTCCAACGTAAGAGATGTTACATCCTCCGCAAGGAATTTTGTAAATGCCTTGATCTTCTAAAGGAATAATATCTTTAGGGGAACGGAGGAAAGACTTAACTTTATTAACAGGTACAGAAACTACTCGTATGTTGTGTTTCTGTAGAATGTTACTTATCTTCTGTAGTACCTTGAAGTACGGGATTGATACAGTAAACGTAACTTTGCCGTCACTTTGTTTCATCCTTTTCAAGCCATAACATAATGACGTGAAAACCATTTTGTTTAAAAGCTTGATTCAGAAGATTCATTTCTTCGTGTATATGCTCGCTGTCTGTTAGTCTAGCAGATCTAATTAATAAGGTTTTTAAACAGAATTAAATGTTGTGGATGATGATGTGAATTAGCATGTAGGTATCTATTGGTATGAGTTTGTTTTCTATACACTGTATGTCCTAAACTTCCGTCTGGTTTCCTAATTAGTAACACGTCAAGAAAAGGTAGTTTTCCGTTAACTTCTACTTCGGTAGTAAATTTAATTTGTGGATGAATATTATTTAAATAATTTAAAAAGTTAGTAATGCTTCATTACCATGGCTGTATGGAGAAGATATCATCAACATATCGTAACCAAAGTTCTGGTTTGTTGGAAGATTCTTGAATTGCATTTGTTTCAAAGTTATCTATAAAATAAATTAGCAAATGTAGTAGATAGGTGATCCCATTGGTGCTCCTTTAGTTTGTTTATATTTTAGAGTCGTATAAGAAGTAGTGTAAATGTTTATATATATATATATATATGTATTTCTTACCTGTGCAATTAAGTAATTTATTTATGGATAACTTTGAAACAAATGCAATTCAAGAATCTTAATTATATATAATTAGCTCTTCTTAATTCGAAAAGATTAATAATAATAAAATATATCTAGATTTCTTTTAGATGAAAGCTACATCTGAAATTCAAAAATTCTAAACTTTAATAGTGATTAAGACTACTGAATATACAAAGAAACTTAATAAAATGTATATTTTTTTCCACAGCTATACACACACAAAATTGATTTAAATAAATCAAGTCATTGTTAAGAAAGTACGTAGGAAGCAGAAAACTTTAAAAAAATTTGTTCTTATGATCAGTTGGTGAGGTCGGTAGAACATTTTACTAGTAACTTAGCTAATCCAATATCGCAGTAAATCAACAAAGAAGAAAAAGAGAATAGAATATATAAAATTCTTTTAAAGTCATCAAGGATAAAACCTTGAACATTTTGGTGATATTTAGTCCTTTTTTAGGAGTTGGTTAAAATAAAAACAAAAAAACAACTTATTATAGATAATAAATTATTTTACTACTAACAAAACCAAGAACATGCAATTATTAAAATAATAGTTATTAATAACAATGTTAAAATAATTAATTTAAAAACTTACTTTGTCAGTTAAACAATAAGAGTCACTAAATTAATTACGAACAATGGTTACAAGTTTGATGTCAATTAATTAAAATTGTAAACGTATAAAACATATGAAAATAAATAAATTGATGTATAATATAAACTTGTATTGCGTGAAACATGTAATACGAATAAATAACTTGCAAATATTAATCTTAATACTATTTGTATAAAAGTGGATTGGATCTGTTTTGTCTTTAAGTTTTTAGTAAAAATTTTTGTAAATAGTGTTGTTATTATATAGTATAATTTTATAAATTTCTTTTTATTTTTAGAATATTAATTACACTTTTTGACTTAGTCCTGGAATGTTGATTAGTTTTTGAAAATGTAAGGTGGTATTACTAATGGAAATGTATTAGACATAGTAGTAGTGTTAGTTTGGTTGTTTTGTTGAGACCAATTGTTGTAGTATATGATTTTATGTGATAATTTTTAGGATAGTTATTTTGTGTAATATGATACTAGTAATTTATATTTTTTCTTGTAATTGTAAACTACATAATTTTTATTTTATTTTTCTTGCGAAATAATAACGTTTAGTTTTTGGTGAAAAAAGGTGTTTAGATAAATAATTAATGATTCGATTAGATGCTATCGGTTTAATAAAAAGTCAACTAGAATGTCATTATGTATGACTTACCATCAGAGAATAAAACCATTTTAATTAAATTTATAGTTAAAATAACTGACTACAACGTCTGGTGGTCGGACATATTTGTTAAAAATGGATAAAAACCGAATAAAGCCGAAATTTTGTAAATTGGATTGTGCAGTATAATAAAATGTTAAGTTAGAACTTTGTTTATACAACTTATATAGCAATGAATTAATAAATTAATAAGAAACATTTTTAATAATTCAATATTAGAAAATCTAGTTGAGTATTCATAACTGGTTTTGAATTGAATTAGTTGGCGATGAAATTTGTTCTAGGTTTGCATTTGATTTATTTATATGATATGAATGTAAAATTTTAAAATCTGTATCTAGTGAAAAAGAATAATTATTTCAAGATATATTTCCTTGTTGACATTATAAATTGTTGAAGTCTAATACAACGTTAATGTTCTTTTGATCTTACAGCTAATCTTGGACACAACTACCACATTTCAGCATATAAACACCTTTACATTCTAAAATTTATTTTATCTGTAATCTTTTTTATTAAATTTAAAGAGTTATTATATGAAACTAAATGAATATTAAATTGTTTAAAGAGTTAGCGAAAACATTACTAATGTTATTGAAGAACGTAAAACTAGCAACATGATTGATTGACAATAAAGTATTTTGAGTCTAGTTTTGGCCAAATTGGTAGATAAATACTGTTGTTTATTTCTTTAGTAATTTATAAATAGTGTAATCTTTGTAAATGTTATTAATTGCTAATCTTCTTATTATATTTATTTCTTTAATGACGTTAACATAATTTACAGGAATAGAATTAATTCATGTATATATGCATTAAAAGCTGCTTGTGTCCACGGGTATTGAAGTTATGGTTATAAGATTTTCAATATATACTAAGTGACATAGAAAGAAGAACACCCAGTAATGAATATTTTGTAAATTTTTTTTGGAATATTTGTTTATATTAAGATAAAAACGATCAGTTTTTCAGCCAAATTGCCCTAGCGGTTGTTTTGTTAACCTCTATTCAAAAACACTTACGATTAAGTAGCCCTAAAACAATGAATTAAGCATTTGTAAGTACAGTTGTCATTTAAGCGATTTAAATTGCATTTCAAAGAGCTTTAATTCAATCACAATGCCTCCAGTGCGAAGACGCCATAATTTTCGGCAATTAAGCTGAGTTTGATAGGGGTAGAATTGTGACGGTGTGTGGGGCTGGTTTGTCTATGAGAGATATAGCTGCTAGAACGCAACGGAGTTTAAACACTGTGGCAGTCTGTGTCTGGGGCATGGAACCAAGAGGGCCGTACACGAAGAGCGAGAGTACAGGACGTCGTCGAAGAACCACAGAATGCGAAGATCGCCGTCTTAGACTATTGGCCTTACGGGACCGCTTCTTCTACACGGGCGATTGCGGACCAGTGGTTTGAAGAACATGGAAGACCGATTGGGATGCGTACCGTTTATAGACGGATAAGAACCTTTGGGCTCTTTTCATACCGTCCCCTTTTGTGCTACCACTGACTCCAGAGAATCGACGTTATCGTCTAGCGTGGTGTAGAGAACGGGCAAATTGGGACCAAGAATGGAATTCAATTGTCTCTTATGTGATGAATCCAGATTCTGTTTGGGTATGCATGATGGTCGTGCAAGGTGATAAGACGGCGCGGTGAAAGACAAGATCCCCCTAATTTTTTTGTGAATAGGCATGTGCACCACACAGTTGGAGTTATGGTATGGGGGAGCTATTGCTATTGGAAGTAGGTCACCTTTGGTCTTCATTAGAGGTAACATGATCGCTGCGCGCTACATCCAGGAGGTCGTAGATCCCATATTGTACCTTATGTTCAGACCATCCCCAACAGCACATTCCAACAAGACAACGCACGACCTCATGTTGCTTAGGGTTTCTTTGCCTCATTTTGAGGCCAATCAAATTGCTTTGTTGCCTTGGACACCAAGATCTCCTGATCTTTTCGCCCATCGAGCACGTCTGGGATATTATGGGAAGAAGATTACTCAATTTACTCTCACCCTGCACAAACTCTAGCGGCTTTGCAGCATCAGTTACAGATGCAGCATGGATGATGCCTCAAGAAGAAATCGATCACCTCATTAGAAGTATGCCCAGACGTGTTAATGAGTGCACAAGACATCGTGGTGGAGCAACACATTATTAAGTTTTTAAGAAGTTAACAGTTTAATTTTTATCAAATTGTGATCGTTTATTAATCTTGGTATACACTAGTATACCTTTTATGTCACTTAGTATAAGTAGATTTGCGTAAATCTCAAGAAGAGAACCTTGTACTAGATTTATAAGTATACCAACTGTACGGTAAACTATTTTGTTGTGGCAATCTGATGTAAACATAATTTTGTAATGTTGGTAAACAAAGAGACTGCAATTTATTATAACAAACCAAAAGTTGTACTTTTTCTGATGAGTTAGTTTAACAGAATGAACATAAACAATGACGTTTATATTTCCTATTTCTAGATCTTCAGAGATAGTAGAAAAACAGTAAACTTTCTGTCAACGTTTGGCTACAAATTTACAATGCGTAGCCTAATCAAGACATCAAATTTAAATCGTCTTTCACACATAATGCTAATTTGGACACTTAGACTCTAACAAACAAAGTGTCACGCTTGTCAGCTTTATTCCCTTGAAACCTTGAGTAATTTTACTAATGATAGTAAGAGAGCTGAAGAGTATGACAATTATTTCGTGGTGTAAAGAAAAGTCACTCTATTTGGGACGCTGTGTGGACATGCTCGCTCCAACTATATTCTACAACACAATCCGCTGGTTTCTGCTGCTGAAGCACCTGTTACGGGGAAGCGAAATAAATACAAAGACATTATCGACAATTTCATTTGTGGTATTTGCTGTAGAAACTATTATCGCTCCTTCTTTGGTCAAGGATTATTATATTCAAGATTTGATAATTGTTGAACTTCAAGAGTTTTGCCATATTTGCTTTAGTGAAGTATTTATAAATAAATTTAAAAATTTTAAACGACACATCACTTGGAACAATTTTCAAAGATTGAATACCTATTAATTGGCAGACATAAATGTGACCGAGTCAAATACTGCCTTTACGTAGAATAGGCATGTGCGCAGCTGATTCGACGTTGAGGTAAAACAAGCCTAGTTTCCGTATAAAGACACGTAGTTGCTTTATGTATTTTCTAATTTTTAAAAGTTTTACAGTGTTTTGTTGTTCCATATAAACGATTTTTCTGATTTGTTCGTGTTAAAAACCTTTGGCATTTTATTCAATTTTGAACAAACCATTTGTTGCTCAGTGAAGTGTGAAACCCCATTTGTTACCTGGGGAGATATACTCTGTAAATGTTGCCACTATGTTCTATTATAGATAATTATTAATATTAAGTTTGGGTTATTGGTTAGTAGTTAATTTTAATTGCTTGTGGAAAAGTAGCTGCAGGGAGGCGGGTATACGTCTTCTGGTAAAATTAGAAGGAGAAAAGGAAAGTTGTAACTTCCTAATTTCAGCAGGATTCCTTTGACTTCCGAAAGAAACAAAGCGAGATGTTAAAAGAAAGAAGGGACCAATTGATTGTAGTCTGATTTGAATGACAGGTCTGATTTGAAATCAGATTAATTAACTCTTTTAAAATCATGTATGTTTTTATACGGGAACTAGGCTGGTTTTACCTCCAACGTTAGATCTGCTGTTCCTGCGCACATGCCTAATATGTCTTGTAAGTCGTTAATATACTATTAAACAGTGACGATGTGTTAAACCGTTGATTAAAGTCTTTGGTTAAACCTTCTTTTTAGTTTAAAGAGGATATAGCATAAACTTCTCAGAATAAGTCAGTATGGTCAACAAAATCTTCATGTTTTGTGGAAACTTCATCCTCAGTAGATTCATAGGTATGTGATTGGCAACGTTGGCAGTTAGAAGATATACAATACAGTAAATCTGCGTTTTTAATAAATTTGTATAACTTTAATTTTATTCAGTTTATAACAATCTGTTTTAAAAAATACTTATACAATTTTAAATTAATAGTGAAGCTTGATAATAAACATTATGCAAATACCTACATCAAAACTGTTGTATAATTATCGGTTACAATGTTTGGCCAGGCGAATCGTGAACTTCTTTTGCGTTGACCTAGATCACGTAATGGATTCACAAATCCCCTTTGTTAGGTAAAACATCTAAATAAATTAACACACGAGTTTAAGAGTAATAAATACAAACTGCAAGCTGAAAGGCTTTGATTTCTTAAGCTCAGATTTGACTCAGTATTTCCCGGCGGCGGAGGTGTACTATTTTTTTAAATCTGATTTTCTGGTTCAGGTGTGTTTGGGGCTTCAGGAGATGGAGTTTTTAGGCGTTTCACTTTTCTTCTTCTGCAATACTTTGCTTAATTAGTTTTCTTATACTTTCTAGATCGAGAATAAACTGCACTATGCGAACTATTCGTACCAGAAACGGAAGGTGTTCTGTTGTACTGGCACATTAACGTACTGATCAGATGACAGGGGAACTGTTCGAACTTTCAGGACAAACAGTTCTCCGTTGATTTCGTTTTTTTATTGCCAGAATGAGTTAAAATATCGGGTTGATTGTTATAAGGCCACTGGATATGCCTTCGCGAAGAGCATTACGAACTCTAAACACGAAGCTGAAAGAGCTGTAGTTTTGTTTTGCTTGCAAATGATTTTATCGTTAGGTTAAAGTCCATGGAGTTTTAAAACTTTTAAGTGCAGTAACTACGTGCTTTAAATAATCAGGAGTTTTATTTTTCCTGTTCATTTTGGCAGACTTTATTTTTAATTTTTAAAAAAATATTATTTAATAAGACAAACCAATGTTTTAATAGATGTGTTCAGAATACTTACAAATGTTTCCGTGTTTTGATTCCTTTAAATGTAACGAAACTTCACAAACAATTTTGATAAACAAAAAACTTCAAAACAATAACTTATATTTTGCACAGCAAACTATGTTTATGAAAATATTTTGAGAAACAATATGTTATTATGTTCTTGATTGAGTTATATCATATACCTACTTAATTCAGTTAGTTGCATGTATTTATTATGTTGATTTCAGTGTGGGTTATTAATTTATACCGTAGAGAAGAAATGCAGTAAATCTAAGGAGTTATTGTACATTTTGCGCTTTTGACCTAGATGTTGCGAAAACAAAACTTGGTTTTTACAGTTTTAACCACTTCTATAATTAGTTATTATGATGTATTTATGTGGCGATCATCTAAGATCAGCTAAATATGTATTTGTCCTATTGATTTAGTGTGAGGATTTTGCTGTTTTATGTTGCATTTATTTCTGGAAGCCTGGTTTAATGATTTATTTTGTTGCTGCTTAGGCTGGTTTAGTGTAAAAGATAAAGATTTTAATCAGTTGCTGGTATTTTTGTTCAGATTGTTGATACCATTCATCCATGATTCGTGATTTCTTTATTATCGCTGCTAAAATCATACTAGTGCTTCATAACTATTTGCCAGTTGGCTCAGGTAAGTTGTACATCTAACCCTATTTCGTTGCAAAACTCCGTAAATCTTCATGGATCTCTGCTCAATATACTCTGGATTTAAAAATGGCAAATATTAGAATAAGAAATTTTGTATTTAGTCTTGTTTGTTTTTTGTAGGTTTTAGTAAGATGAATTTTGTAAACTCATCGATGACTTCGAAAACGTGACAGGTTCCTTTTTGTATTATTCTTAGGTCTTAGAGGGATAGTATTTTCTCCTTCCTATCTTGCCGATAATTATATATTATACCGACATATCGAGTAATACGTAAATGAACGAAGTATACTGA
>JALBCR010004738.1:0-81036 GCA_030710515.1 Abscondita cerata | reverse complement strand
GGAAAAATATAACCCACCACTTTTACAATGTTGTGAAGATGATTTTTATTTCCTCTATTACAATTACTTAAAAAAACCTAAAACTTTTGTATTTAAAAGTTTTTATAACTTATAATAAGAGCTGTAGTTGGGAACCAAAAATATAAGGAAAACCCTGTACCAATACCCCAGTCAATAGAGTTAAATAATAAGTAATATTTTAATAAAATAATAGTAGGATACTGTCTGTGCCATATAATTGCAAATAGTATAAAGTATCTATAGCGTCACGTTTTAAACCAAAAATGAACTGTCGTTATATTATTTATCAACATTTAAATACAAAAAGTGTATTTTTAATTTCTTTTCATTGAGATTAATTATGTAAAAAAGTTGTAGAGGACTAAATACGAATAAAATGAGCACTCACTGACTCGATCGGATAATAATTCTTCCTGGTAAAAAATCGGAATAAGCGGATATTTGTTTTTTTGTAAATTCGTGATCCGTCATTTTAGACGAAGCGTAAATATTTCAGGAAATAGGGAGGTCAGATACGTACTTAATGTGTGCAAAACCTGTGAATTGTTGAGCAATTAGTTTATGCATAATTGCGATTTAATTTTTTAATGCAACACATTTAATCAGCTAAATGCTCGTGTCGTGATATAACCAGGAAATAAAAAAATATTCCACTTTTCCGATTTCTCTGGGAAAATTATCCGATGAAGTCGAGTTGGTGCTCATTTATTCGTATTTTTATCCTTCGCCAACTTTTTTACACCATTAACGTTGGTTCATTGCTTTTTAATCAACAGAAAGAAGAAAAAAGCATGTTTTTTCACATTTAAAATGTTAATAAACAATATAATGACATTTATTTTCGGTATAAACATATCGTAAGATACTTTGTACTATTTACAATTACATGGCACAGGCGGATGTCCTTACTATTATTTTTGTCAAAATGGTTCTCTATTTACTGCACTACTGTGATATAATTACTGTAATGTTTTGACAATGTAATTCTTTGTTTAGTTGTTTAAAGTTTAGTTGTTCACTATGTAAAAACATATTTTTACTGTTTATAAATTTGAATATTAGTAACATTCAATTTGAAAAAATTTTGGCGAATAATAACAACGGCCTTTTCTATTCTCACATTTTTCAATTCCTGTATAGAGTGTTATAAAAATATTTGATACCTACAAACTGCATTATAATTACATATCAAATCAAATATTTTCAACACTATTTTTTTTTAAAAACCATTTAAATTATTCAATATGATTTGATGTTATAAATTTTAATCTAGTCAAGGTTATAGCATAAAGTAAAAAAATACAATTTGCAAGAATGTTGTTGACACCGGATAAAACTGGACGATTAGATATAATTGATAGTCAAAACCATATTATTAAAGAAATTTACAAACAAGAAAATTAAATAAATGAATCGATAATTGCTTTAAATAAATTTAACTTATATTCGTATGATATTCCTACCTGTTGTTGTTGCTAGTAATTGATAAAACTTGTCGAAACTACCATCTTGTAAAAATCGTTTAAGAATAAACTACATTAAATTGAAATCACAAAAGGGTAAAGATACGATTTAAAGGCAATTGCTTGTAATAAATCGTTTTAGATAGTCGCAACTATACTAGTAAAGATAATTTACGACCTTTGGTGTTGTACAAATGTACAGTGTGTTGAGCACATGTGCTCTGTCTTTAAATTTCTTCTAAAATAGGTACTAATTTATCATTCACATAATTATATATGTACATAAATTTATTTACTTATAATTAAAACAACAATGTTGTGCAGAAAATTTTAAATTGAAAACAAATAATTACAATTAGTCATCCTAGATAGAGAAAACCAAAGACATTAAATCAAATGTAGTCAATTTTAAATTCAAATCATTAACCTATTTAAATTGATTTATATTATGGAAGTATTTGATTATTACTGTTTTAAAATAATTCGAAACATACGTATGTAATTTTGAACTTTAGAACAAATTTTTTTTCGGGATTCAAAACAAAGTTGACTTTAATACATACCCAAGGTTTTATATTTTTAATTTTTATTTTTGGTCAAAATTTTATATTATAAACAATTGCTTAAATAGAGCAAAGAAATCTACCTAATAAGCTCAAAAAAAATGGTTTGCCGAGAGTTTATTACTATGTATGGTTAAATGAATTTATGAACAGATTGTCGCTTTCGAAGCATCAAGCTACAATGTTTCATTATGCTTGGTACGCGGCCATCCCGAAAACTATTGGGTATAGAAATTCTGAAAAAAATTTATTACTAAACGGCAATGATAAAATCCTGAAATACTTTTTCGAGTTCCGAATTTTACCGCGAGGCCCAATTGACACGACAAGGCATAAAATCTCAAGATTTCTCCAAAATTCATATGGTGCTATGACTTCAATAACATCATTAGAGCCTGAATAATTCCGCATAAGTTTTGTTTTTGAGGCTCCTTATGTACCGACTTTAATAAGACAAGGAGAAGCTCCTGAATGTCTAATTACTATATTTTCTAAATGACTTATCTGATTATAGCAAACTCAGGCTTGTTTGTAAAAAAAGGTCGTGTTTTCAAATACCGTATCCATCGGCACTAGAGAGTTTCAAATAAAATTGCTAGAGGACGCAGTTCTCAATAATAACAATTTTTTTCAATTTTGGCAAAAAATTTAAATCATACAGTATAATTTTGATGTCATAACGGGAAAAGATTAAATTTGCTAAAGAAAACGGAAAACCGCAGTTCGATATCTGCTCCTTTTCGTTGTCAAAGATTACATTTTTTCACACTTTAATTTGATAAAATGGTTATTTCCAGCGTTTTGTAGCTTTGTATAGGATTAATAACAATTAGTTTTTGATATTATATTATATTTCATGTCTATCTTCACACTTTATCAGTTTAGACTAGTCTAAATTATGTAAACGACGACATTTGGAGGGTATTTCAAGACCAACTGGTCATAACAAAACAACAATAACAACATTTAGCATTAAAGTTTTTAAGAGATTAAAATTACATTTTTTTTCCCTAATTTCTATACCTAATAGTTTTCGGGGATGACTATTGCGTACCAAGCTTTAATGAAACAGCCTGTATAAAGTTAAAGTATTAAAAATAAATAACTCTAAATTAACAGATAAAAAATGCAAAATATTATAGATATCCCCTATCTTATCTTCATAATGATTCTTCTCAGGTCGAATATCATCACTGAAAACAAGTTCTAGGAAGACACAAGGATAATTTAACTATAAAGTATGTGCATACCTCGAAGCGATATCTAAATCTTATCAGCACAATTGCCAACTAACTATACGCTTTTTCATGCGGACTTGACTTCCCTTCTGAAAGAGAATTCTTATCGGGTTTGTTTCTTTCTGAATCCTGACAAACACTTTCTGTTTTTGAGGTTGCAAAGTTGTAAGTCAATACCAATGGTGTTAGATACAAATTCTTCATTACAAAATTTTTCTCCAGACTTTTACTTTCATTCTTGCAACCTTCTGCAACTTAGCATTATACTATCACTTTCCGTAGTAGGCTCTGGGACTCTGGAACTGCCGCTTCAGTAGCAAATTAACAGTAGAACTATTCTCTTGAGCAGCCTACAAATTAAGTACTACAAGATGACTGGTGTCGGTGTCACTGGGGAATCTTCCTTCTACTATCGTTCCTCATTTCACGATTGTAGTTTTCTAGCATTGTTCTGTTTGTTAACAGAATTCCCCCATTAACACAATTACTATCTTTGGAAAATACATGTGTATAAGATCTTTTATAACGTTTTGAGTTTTGTACCTAACCTCTTTCACTATTCTGCCGACTACTTATATATTCCTTTTCCCACTGAAGAAGATGATAACGACTGCGTACTGTAACCTCCACACTCTATCTTCTGAAAGAATTACTCCGAGCCAAATCTCTTTTGGTACCATTCATGCACCTTTAACAAACTTGTTAAAGTATTAATGAGCAAAACACAAAGGAAAGGAAATTAGAATTACTGTAACAGCTGTTTCCACTCCCGTCAGAACTCACGATGGTAGTTTCATCTATTCTGAAGTTGGGCTCGTGCTTTAGTGCAAGTTTCTAGGAAACAATGATACTAAAGTGAGATTTGGTTTTGTCTTCAATGAAGAGAATGTTACTGTTGGAGAGTGAGAACCGATAGTCCGATGAAGTACTAGTCTTCAGAGTTTCAGAATATCAGACATGCAAGAGATTTGTTCAATCATCCGGCGAGATTTGGTGGATATTTTCCTTGAAGTAGTTTTTGAGATCGTCTGATCTCAAAGTTTTTTTTTTTTTTCTTTAAAACTTTTTTTTTGTTGAAGACTTTTTGTTTCATTACTTTGTCCAAGTATCTAAAAATATGATTCGGCATAATTCATCTTCTAAATACACCATAGGTACTAAGGATCAATGGAGTCAGCCCGGATGACAAAATCCCTAGAAAAATTCATGATTGTTCAGTTTGATATCTGATACAGCTTCACACTTGAGATTCCTTCTTCATAAGTTCTGTCTTAGCCACACAGCATCTACTAAGCCGTCTGTGTCTGGTGCCCAGACTAAATGATCGATGGCAGAAGGACACTTAGAGGACATATCTGGCCTTGATTTTTTTTTCTTCAAGGCTGTAGAGTTTTGAAAGTGTTTTCGTGTGGTATTGTTATTGTTCCCTTTGACAAGTTATTATTTTTCTTCCTGGTCTTGAATGCAAAGTTGGCCCATCTCCATTTGAATAAATGTTTCTATCTCTTCTGTAGAAAGTAAGGTTCATCGCAACCATTTTGCGTATTATCAATTAAATGTACTATATTCCAGCCTATTTACTAATAGGGAACTTATTTCTCACCCTACATCACCAATTAAAATACAGTCGCAGCTCATTTTCTAATAGGAAGTCATTTTCCACCTCACCACAGTAGTTAAAATTACAAGGTTCAGCCTATTTCTAAAAGAAGCTCATTTGCCCTGCCCTAAGAATTGCAACCAAATCCCAGCCTATTTTCTATAGAAACTCATTTCACCCTGCTCTAATAATTAAAACTCAAGTCCAAGCGTTTTTTCTAATAGGATCTCATTTCTTACTCTACCCTACTAAATAAAAATTATATACTGGCCTATGTCCCTAATAGGTCCACTTCTCAATCTTTGGTTCCACTACCTAAAATCAACCTAAATCCCAGCTTTTAGGATCCTCATTTGTTACCCTACCCCACCACTTAAAATCATATCCCGGTTTATGTCCTAACAGGGAACTCATTTCTTACCCCCAATTCAATTAAACCAAGTCCCAGCCTATTTTCTATCAGAAACTTATTTCACCCTTGCTCTAATAATTAAAACCAAGACCAAAACTATATTTCCTAATATGATCTCATTTCTTACTCTTTTACCCCACTAATTAAAAATTATATTCCGTCTTATGTCCTAATAAGAACCTTATCTTTACCACTAATTAAAAACCAAGTCCCAGCCTATTTTCTAATACAAACCAATTGTCATACTGCTCCAATAGGCAAATCAGGTCCCAACCTATGTCCTAATACGAACTCAATTTCATCCCACCACTAAATAAAGCTATGGGATCCATGTCTGATGAAAGATGGTACGAGTTTGTAAAAATTGTCTGGTAAAAGCTTAGAATAATCGGACGTGGGCGCATATCTAAATAATCATTTAACGTGGCGTTAAATGGGAAAACTAGCTACCGTAGACTGCACACAGTTTTTGGCAGAGATGGTGCAAGTTTGTAAAAATGCAAAAATAAAAAGCCAATGAGTGGAAGTGAAAGTTTGGGGATAATCGGTCAATGGTCACATTGTCCAAATATGCATCCGAAAATCATTTAACGTGGCGTTAAATGGGAAAAACTCCCACTAGGAACTGCACACAGTTTTTGCAAGAGATAGAACAAATCTGATATGTCAGGTTGGTTAACAAAAAATAAAAATCAATTTTAATCCTGTATTATTTAAAACTAAACTGTTTAGAGCTATTGAAACAGTTCACGAAATTACGATATAAAACAGATAAACTAATTAGAGCACTGTACATGAAGTTTTTAGAATACCACTATGAGCTTAACAGTATTGAACTTGTTTGGGCAGATGAAGAAAAGCGTTATAATAATCACATCGGAAAGGATGGGTATAACGAAGAGAATGTGAAGCAGGGGGAAAAGACTTTTCAACATTGCTCCGTTGTTTAAGAATTGGTGAGGCATACAGAAGAATTAACTTTGCAATGGTACAACATGAAAAGTTTAGATCTTTACTGTTAATAAACTTATAATATAAATTGCCGACAGTCCTTCGGAAAGTAATTGCGACAGCTAATTAAAATTTGAACAGCTTAGAAAATAAGAATATCGTTGGTTATCGGCAAAACAATTTCAGAATATTTATTTAATATTATTTCCAAATTGTGTATATATTTCATTATTAACACAACTGAATATATCTTATCAACGTACACAAGATATTTAATACGGATTATCACTGAAGTATTAAAGACGTCCATATGTAGGTTGTGTGGTTATCTTACTAAACGTCCTTGAACATCCATGTCACAATAAAGTACATCCAAAAGACGTGAATATTTAGACGTCCGAATACGATTCAACTAGGATTAATTTAGTCCACTTTCCGGACGTGGTTTACACATTAATTTTTATCCTGCACCAAGTTATCGGTTTATCTGTTTGCAATAAATTAAAAACTTTTATTATGAACTTTATTTTAGAAATACAACTAATTCATATTTTTTATATTTATTTTTAATTAATAATAAATGTTATAAAGTATGAAACATTTATAAAGATTGGAAGTAAAAGTAAAATACATAATATGGTATCAATTAATCAACTTCAACCTTCTTAAATGTTTCATACTATATAACTATAAACACTCAAATTAATATCTTTTTAATTATTATTTGTAACATTGATGTTAAATGTTGATTAATTATTGAACAGCTAAGGAAAGAAGTCCTTGTTTGGATAAATTTGACTGTACGGTTCAGAAAATGTAACTGAAGATGATTTTTCTGTGTAAGTTAAATGGACAGTTTTCTGGTGACTGATGATTCAGTAGTTACAGCGCCCAGACTACTACTACTACTCGTAGATTTATCCCATAATTGATTATGCCTGCTGTCTAAAAAGTTTTTTACAGCTATCTTATTGTTTAAACAATCTTCAACATAGCCCTCTGCTGCGGATTTCCATCCGCCATGCCTTTTGAGTGCTAAGATATCTGCTTTGAGTTTGCCAGAAGTGTCGCTAATGTGTCCTGTATACTCTTTAGGATTAGGAAGATTTAAATAAGCAGCTATTACAGAAGGTATCGCTCCAATTGTGTGATGTCCTACATTCTGAGCTGCACATTTTCAGCATGATATTTGATAAATAATCGTCGAGAATTCATATTATCAGGACAGGTTGAAATTTTTGCATATGGATATGACATCAATGAAATTTTGTTTCTCGACATTAGAAACAGTAAAAGTTCTTTGTGTATAGGTTTTCGTATCTGGTACGTATTATTAAACATCATCTATAACTATAACATCATCCATCTTCATGTTTGTGAGTTCGTTAGTTCGACAGGCACCCAACATCCCAATGATTAATAAGACCTACAACAATTCTTCAATAATATTAATTCTGAATAATAGTAAGCCTTACCTTTTACCTACAAATAGGTTTCATCAGAAGCCAAACGAAGAAAATGTTCAATATCGTTTTTATTAAAGATTTTGATTTTTTAGCAACGTGCCCTACTGATTTTTTTTTAAATGCTGTGATCTTTCGTAAAGTTCCAATATTTACATTATCTTTTACTAATAATGTAGCTTTAGCAATGAGTAAAGTGACCAGAGGGTTGAAGATTTATATTTTTGTGACAACTCGGATAAATAAGTTAAAAGTACATTTTTACTGTATCTTTGTACCTTTTGGTAGCACATCATCGAATAAATTGATTGTATTGGAGGTTATATTTGCTTTTAAATTTTGCAGGTAGTAAATCAGTGTAACCTCTTTTCGCCTTGTCACTTATTTCAGGTGGTGTACAGTACTCCAATATTCAATAGAATCTTCTTCCATTTCACTCAATTTATTAAAATTACACTAATTGCAAAACAAATCAATATTCAAGATAACACCTATGACATAACCTACGTTGTGTTTTTATTTCCGGAAACACAGAAACCGGAGCACTCGATTTTCTGTGATTTTCCCCCCTCGCTGTTCAAAATTAGATTAGTTGCTTTCTGAAATATGCTAACATTGATTGTAGAGAGATACTGTATATTATTCTCGTTCGATTTATAAACATTTCTCACAGTAAATTTGTTTCGGAATATTTGCATAAACAGTTGACGTCGCACGTCATTTATCATAAGCTGAAAAACCATACATAATAAAAATCCTCATGCACAATAAAAGTTTAATAATTATTGTAACGACATCTAGCGGGAAAGTTTACAAATTATTTTCTGGGCTAGCCGTTTCGTATACTTCGTCAGGTTTAGCGGTAGAAAGGACTGATTTCTCCTCTGAAAAACCGGTAAAATCATACTTTCTGATGTTGTAGGATAAAAAATGTAATTACATCATATATTTACTCAGTATTAATAAAAATAATAATACAGATATTCATAATAATAAGAATATAATACTGAACATTTAATTTTTTTTCTAAGCAATCTCTCCTTGGCACGACGTAGCCAATTTTTGTGGCATCCTCAAAGCATTTGCTTGTGAATTGCTTCTGTTTTATACTAGCTTACAAAATAAAGTGATAATATTCAATAGGAAACTTGAAATAACTTACGGTATTGGCTTAGTAATAATTTTGAATAGTATATTCAAAATTCAGTGTCACCTTTAACACTTTTTGTCGCACGAAGACAAAGTTTGTGGACGTGTTTGAAGGAAAGGTCTGCACTGTCGGGGTGCGACAAAAGTAAAGGTTGTGGCATCGTGTTTTTCATACTATTTTTTTCTATTTCGCAAAAATTCTACTTTCAAATACTTCAAGAAATAAATGTTAAGATTTGATCTAGTGTTCTTTTTGTTTAAAGCTATGTTGGTAGAGTGTTGATATCCTAATAAAGTTAGCAACAAATGCTTTTGAAAGTTGCTATCTTCAAAATAATGTTGAGATTTCAATTCCGTTTAATTCACTTAATAAATATATTCTCTAATAATTCTAGAGAAGAAATGCTATTTGAACGCACCTTTTTTGGCAAACTACCACAAATTTATAACCTAACTTCATCGTTTCTACTTTTTTGTGAGAGCTTCGCCTTTATTAATTATTCAATTTTTCAAGCTCTTTTATTGCCAACAGTATTTTAATATTAGCTCACTATACTTCGATTGTTTTGTCGAAATGAAATAGTTTTCATCACAGTAAAACAAGAAGATTAAATGTTTTGGGAACGACTGGTGCTTAATCAATATAATGGTCCACCTACAAAGACATAACACCAAAAGCGTTTGACAATGTTTCTTGATATATCATGGATGTAACTTAAGCACATCTCGAACAAGTTGAACTTTATATAATGACTTGTCGCATCATACCGAAAAAAGATATTTATATCCTTATTGTGCAAGCAGTTTACCAACTTATTGAGACAATTATCCTTGCACATATTCAATACTGTCAATGGCTTTGCAACACTTTTATCAAGACATATTTGTTAAGACTCTTTATCGATTTTGTTTTACATTTACCGTTCTATAATTTCACAAACATGTGCATGTAGAGTTTACAAAAACATTTTGTTAAAAATCTGCTACACCTCCAAAAGATCTTTTCAGGAGTCGGAATGTTTACTTTTATAGTTTGATTTTTTCTACAGCCTTACTAAAGAATCTAACTTTGAAAATAAGTAAATAATATTGGAAGAACTGTTGAGATAATAGTTTGTAAAATAGATGACCTGAACACCCTTAACATGTTATTAAATGTTATCATTGGAATGTTGCATACAGTACAAAATGTTTTAAAATAACTGTGAACAAATTAAAGATTTATTACAATTGTAGATTAATGTCGATTTGTTATTATTAAAATTTGCTTTGCTACAAAATACGACAGATCATTTATTTATACTTTCATGTTGTAGTTGATTGAAAATAAAACGGCAATATGTATGTATAGTTGCCCATACTAAAATCAATTTGGTTTACATTAATGTAAGTCATAAATACGCGGTCGATGGAAGAATATTGTGTGTTAAGTTTTGTTTTATAAATTAACATTAAATTTTTTTGAATTTTAACATCTACTTAATAAGAACTAACCAAACAAAACCTTACTTAATTTTCTTACGTCAAAATTAAAACTGTAAATTATTTGGTTATACACTAAAATTTTAAAATCCCTAAAACGGTACGGAAAGACCTTCATTTCCAAGTAATGTGTATAATGCCGACTCAAAGCTATAGAAAGTGCGAAACTCTAAAAAAAATCTTTGCACACTCCAAAATTATTATAAATAAACTAATAAGGCATTTCAATGCGCTGTCAGATAGCTGCCAAGAACCTTTAAAAATGGCTACTGTAGGCAAACTTACGTATAATTAGATGGATTTTATCACTTGAGTTATAGTATTTAATATAGTTTATACTTTTAATTGATTTGTAATATACAGTAATGCCAGCATTTGGTTGTGTAGTGAACTGTGGCAGTAGAGGAAATCGTGACAGTGTTAAGTTTTTAGAATCCCTGTTATTTGTAATTTTAAGCATAAATCGAGTTAAAATACTCTTTCACAGATTCTATCACTAACTTAATAAAAGGACCACTAAAAGTACAAAAACCAACATAAATTACTCACATTCTGAATGAAAACAAAGGTTTGTTTGCCCTACAGACGCCATTTTGGCAAAAGCGTTGAAATGCCTTATACCATTCACACGATAACTTTTGGTTATAGTTTTATAAGAAACACTTAACTTTAACACTAAATAACAGTAACAAAACTTTTGAAAACATATTAAAATACAAATGAAGACAAATTTACGAATCAGGCGAAACACGCGAAAACAAGAATTGACACACAGCACAGTATCGCCAATATTGTAAATTTACATCAACATTTTACCAACTTAATTATAGATACATACTGATATTAATTTTATTGTTTGTAATTAATTTTACCTACGACCACTATAGAAAATGACTGCATAATGATGAAAATCGCACAGTTAGGGATTTTACTTTTCTAACTAAATAACTACAAGTGCGATCAAAGTCAAAACTTTAAGATACCAGCAATATACCAGGCAAAAAACGCATTTTTAAACTAGAAAAGATTGAAGTAACGATTTAAAATTAAGCAGATATTACTTCTACGCGCGCCTTAAAGTTAGGCTAGTAAAGTTGTATATAACCTCTTTGTTTTTGCGACGTACGAAATTTGTTTATTAATTATTCTACAAAACAGCAACTTCTTTAAAAGTACAAATTCAGGTAATACAGTAATAGGATAACATTTTATTTGGTTATATTTAATTGCATTCTTATAGGCAACATTTTGGACGCAATTGTGCAAGCAACTGGAGCATCAAAACCAATTACTATTTAGAATCAATGTCGGGTGACTGATTGTGAATAGAAATACATTTGCAAATGCAACTTCAACCCAACACTTAAACTTTCTTCTCAATATTCGGTGGTTATTAAAGATGACAAAAATATTGGATATCCGGGAAAGAAAATGTCATTTAGAAGTTTACTGTTACAATGGGATACGTAAGTTTAGTAGTAATATTCTATAATATATTTTCTTGTGTTTTATATAGGTAAAAACATCTCATTTTTTGGAAGATAATAATGAAACGACATAACATTGCGTCTTTTGCGTTTCTACATACGTTCGATCAGTAATTAAAAATCAGGATGACTATATCTTACAGGTTCGTTCTAAAGATTATAAACAATATTCTACTACATAATGTTATGTAAATTCTAGAGGAAACATATATACATACATACTTAAGCTCATATTCTTAAGAACGTGGTAACAGGAAATACTATGTTTAACTTTAATGATGTTATAAAACTACTTAGACTTTGGAAGTGTTTATGAGAAGAAATGAGGAGAAGTTGAATACGACTACATAAATAAGGAACCCGTATGTGACAAACTCAAATATGAAGTGAATGGTGATCCCTTCAATATATATTATATTATATTATACACACTAACATAATATATTGCAATCCTAATTACAAAAAGTTGTCAGCGGTATTCAGGTGGTCGTAGATAAAGTATAGTACATAATTCGAATTGTAAAGCAATTACGTACTCCAGTGAGTAACTTCTCTCGGTCATACGTAATATGCATCTTACAATTCTCGTTACGTAATATACTATAATATAATATATGAATTAGTATATTTAATTTTTTTTTATTTTAAAAAAATTTTTTAAAAATAAAAAGGGAAAAGAGTGAAAAAGGAAAAATGAAGAATAAAGGGGGGTGGGATGTACGTTTTGGGAATAAGAGAAAGGGGGGGTGAAAAAAGGGGGGGAAGAGATGTGTGGAGAAGGGAATTTTTATAGCAACAGAAAAGTTGTAGAAATTAGGGAGAAAAAATGGAGGAAGAAGGGATGGTGTTGGGGGTGGGGGTAGGTATGTGTGTGTTTTTTTTTTGTGGGGGTGTAGCGGGAGGGAAAGTTTTTTGGAGGGAAAAGGGGGTTTTGGTTTAAAAAGTAGGAATCTTATCATGCAAAAACATAAGTTGTAGTAAAAATATGTTTCCAAATAATTTTCTTAGGTAACGAATTGTCATCTGTCATTAGTTGTACATGTTTGTAAATTGTATTTTTAATCTTAAAGTAAAGTCGATTGTACTTTGGAAACGTAACATCTAGATATGAAAACTACCGTATGTTAATAATTTTACTGCAATTTGTGAACGGTTTTTGTTAGTATTTGTAAGGTAATGAATAGTTTTGTTTCATACATCCTCTTAATTCGCTTTTAGTAAATTACACAAAGATTTTAATGTTACTAACCTAAAAGTGACAATTTGTATGTTTTGATAATTAGACTGCGACGTTTATACGATAAAGTGGCTATAGTTTCTGATTTGAACTTAGTTTTAATATTCAATTCGCAATTCACTTGATGACGTAGGGCTCATCTTTTCTGATCGTATAGTATATACCACTTGTCCGTGTAATACACGGACCTTTGATATGTCTTTAAAAATAGATTTATTCAAATTGGCCTTCAGGTATTTCTGTTTTTAGGTTATTATGTAAAATAGTAAATTCAAATTTTATTCACACTTAGGGAGTGAACATTGTGATGCATATTAGTCAAGTAAAACTTTTGGTTGTATGTGTAATTATAAGCTTTTTACATTTACTGACATAATATATTAACACGCATTTTGATAGTTATTGTGTTGAGACAATTTGGCACGGGGTTATTTTGGTCACGCTTATTTTAAATGCAGGATATTTTGTCGAAACTATGTTGTAGTAGGCTATTCTGATGGGATACTTTCAAAAATATTTTTAATACAAATGAAACATAAATAAACATGGTCACACTTTCTTATTTATTCCGGAACCAAAATCTCTTCTATTCCCCTTGTGTGGGTATGAAACTAAGGTAACATGAATACATTCGGTAGAAATCCTGTTCGAATACCAATTTCGAATTTTAAAATTGGTGGTATCATTGTTTTTTTTGGATTCGTGTCTTCGCTAATGTTGCAAAAATTACCTTTTCTAATCGAAGCTGACGTGTGCGAGTGTCAAAAATTTTGGAACATCCAACTTGGGATCTTGATTAGAATAATTTTAATGCAAGAATAGGTGCAGAAGGAGGGATGATGATAAACGGAGAAATAAAAAGGAGGAATATAAAAGACAAGAAAATAAATAGACGAGGAAGAAAATTGATTGAACTATGTAATGAAAGAGGATGGACAGTAATAAACGGTAACATGGAGGATGAAGGAAAAGGAGAGTACACGTTCATAGAGAGTAGGGGGAGTCGGTGATTGATTACGTAGTGACGAATGAAAGAGGGTTGGAGGACTTACAAGAGTTTAAGATAGGGGACGGAGGAGTCAGATCACCAACCACTAGAACTGACGATATTGGGGGAGGAGGAGAAGTCGAAAGGTACAAATGATAAACAAGAAGGGCAGTGGAGGAAAAGAAAAGTGTGGACAAGGGAAAGTATCGAAAGGTATAGAGACAAACTAGAAGATAACTGGCAACAACAAGATGAAATAGAGGGGAGATAAGAATAATAGTAAAGAAAATGGAAGAGGCTTCAGAAACGAGAGAATATAAGAAAGAGGCAAAAGAATTAGGAAAGAGGTATGAATGGTGGAATGGAGAGTGTCAGATTGCAAAGAAAAATTGAGAAGAGGGGGAAGACAATGGAAGAAAGGCAAAATTGAGATAAAGGAGTACAGAAAGTTAAAGGTAAACTCAAAACAGTTTGTGAAAAAGAAAGGTAGAATACAGAATGAAATTAGAAAAGGATATAGAGGAAATCAGAAATGAAAGACAAGCATGGGAGTTTATTGGAAGAATAAGAAAAAAGGAAAAAGTGGGAGGAACATTGCAAGGAACTACTGGGCGGAATAGAAGATAGAAAGAAAGGAGAGGATGAAGAAAATGAGCGGAGATCGAGAGAGATAGGAATGGACGAAATGGAGGAAGCGATCAAAAAATTAAGAAAGGAAAAGCAGGAGGCACGGACGGAACACAGGGAGAGCAGTGGATGTATGTGGGGAGAAAATGAAGGAGAAGTTGAGAGGGTTGATGGAAAGGATATGGAAAGGGAAGGATTCCAAAGCAGTGGAGGGAGGCGATAGTGTGTCCGATATATAAGGGTGAGAACAAGACAGAGGCAAAAGTTACAGAGCAGTCAGCTTATTGAACGTAGGGTATAAGGTGTATGGGGAAATTTTAAGAAGGAGATTGGTCGAGGAAAAAGAGGGAAAAGGGTTACTACCAGATTGGCAAGCAGGTTTTAGGAAAATAGAGGCACAATCGACAATATTTACATTCTAAAGCATATAGTAAATAGGCAGATTGAGAAGAAGGGGTAAAATGTGGGCAATCTTTATAGACGTAAAGGCGGCGTTTGACAGGGTGGAAAGGAAGTGTTTGTGGGGGTATTTGAGAATGAGAGGGATAAGTGAAAATTTGGTAGGGGCGATTGAAGAGTGCTATAACAAAACAAGATGCAGAGCGAGAGTCAAAAGTGAAGTGGGGATGGGTTCAGAATACTAAGAGGATTGAGACAAGAATGCCCGATGAGCCCGTGTTTATTTGCGGCATATATAGGGGACATGGAGGAGGAGTTGGAGAGTGCTAGCGTATGCGGATAACTTAGTGGCAGTGGCGAAGAGCGAGGAAGAAATGAAAGAGACGATAAAATAATTAAAAATACTTAGAGAAGAAAGGATTGGAGGCGAATGTGGGGAAAACGAAGATCATGGAATTTAAGAAAAAAAAGGAAGAGAAAGAAAAATGAAATGGTGGTGGGGAAAGAGGAAATAAAAAAAATGGACAAATACAAATATTTGGAATACGATAATAAGAATAGAAAACATATAAAGGAACTGGAACAGAAAGGAAATAAGGTAGTCAGACAAGTATGGGGCATAGGGGAAAGAATATTTGGGAAAGACCTTGAGAAAAGAAGATGGCTGTTCGATAGGATGGTAAGAAGTGTTTTGACATATGGAGCGGAATTATGGGGATGGAAAGAATGGATGGAGCTGGAAAGAATTCAAGAAAATATTGGAAATGGACACTAGGATTAGAAAAAAAACACCGGGATACATAGTGGAGGAGGTCAAGATGGAAAAATAAGAACACAGACAGGAAGAAGGGCAATGAGATATGAGGAGAAGATCGAAAGCAAGAGAGAGAAAGAGATATTAAACGAGTGCTGGAAAGAAATAGAAATGCAGAAGGTAAAATATGGAGAAGAGGAAAGGAAATTATATTACGAAAGAGGGGTACGCAAGAGAAAGATAACAAGAATAAGAAGAGAAAGGAGATCGGTAGAAGCAGAGATAGTAAGGAGGGATGTGGACTCGCAGGTGCAAGAAAGAGCGGAAGAATAAAAGAAGGGAAGTACAATGGAAAATATTGAAAGATAAAGACAGAAGGAAAACCCAGATATTTAATTGGAGAGAGTGGATTAAGAGAAAAAAATTATAGCAAGGTTTAGGTAGGGAATGAGGAAAGGAAAACAAATATTGGTTGAAGGACGAGGATAGAATATGTAGGATGTGTGGAGATGGGTGGGAGAACTTGGAACACATAAGTAAGGAATGTGGAGAACTGAGGAAAGAAGAGAGAGAGCGAGGAGAACTGCTGGAGGAAAGAGGAGGGGATCGTGTGGATGAAAGAAGTAATAAAAAGAAGAAGCAATGGAGAGAAGAAAAAGAAACATAATCAAGATATAGAACATAGATTAAAGAAGAATGAAAATGTAGTTATTCAAAAGAAGAAGGAGAGGAGAAAAGGGAATTAATTTTAAATTTAATATAGAAAAGTTTGTTTGTGAAAAATGAAGTGTATTAGATTAATTTTATTTTGTATGCATGATGAAAGAAACCGAATTCTTTGTTTATTATATAAAACAAATAAATACATTGATTGATTAGAATAATAAGCTAGTGGATTAACCCAATAAAGAGCTTCCGTTAATCACGAGGAGATAAGCTAACGGCACTCTTTATAGTCGTGAGTAGTATGTTTTTCTCTTACATTCCTATCTGTATGAATTCTTTCTTTGACTACCACTTTGTTCACTAGTGTAGACATCCGACGGGAATGCTGGTTTATGGCTAATAAATAACTATCTAGTCTATGAGCGCATGGAATATGGTTGATTATCAGTAGCGCTACCAATTTACTGCGAACCACTAAAAATTGGTCCTTGTATTGACTGCTATATCTGCAAAAAAGATTTCCCGAAGATAATACGCCGACCTTCTGCGTATCATTTGGAGTTGATTGAGCCATCTTAAGGTAGACGTGTTTGTTCCTCTCGTGTTTATATACTCTACTATTCCCCTTCCGTCCGTATGAAATAACGAAGTTATTGTTGGATGATCGTAATCTACAAATCAGTAAGTGAGAAACCATTACATGTTTTATCTTTAATAATTTATATGCACCCCCGTTTGTACCTGTAATGCGACGTAGATTTAACTACCTTTGTTACTGGATCGATGTAACGTTGAAAGATTTTTTTAACAAAATTCAAATATTTTGAGATATACAAAACCTAAAGCAGTTCTTAAAAACTTGTATTTCAAGTAATAGTACGAAATTGTAAGTAATAACTGAAATGTGTTGCATACAAAATTAGAAACTTGATTTTAGGTTATATCACTAGAATTTTTGTACCAACAATTGTAGCCATTAATTAAAAGAGGGCGTTAACAACTTTGAGCTACTCTACAAGCAACTATGCAATAGTTCCGAAATTTTCAGCATAAAGGGATCTAATTTCGATTGCTGTAAATAAATACCAAAGTTTTAGAAGATAACAAACAATAATACTATTGTATAATAATACTACCGCGTGACGTCACTTATTAATCTTGACGAGATCATAATGATTAAATAAGATTATAATTAAATCATATTAATAATACAAAATAATAAACATAAAATAATAACACGTTTTGGAAGAAAGCAGTGAATCCGTACATAAGTACTTTGTTGGAATTGTTAAAATAAAATGTAACAAAAACAAAAACTGCTGCAGAAGTAGTTTATTTGTGTAATAATACAGTAGTTATACTATTAATTATTTTGTTTAAAAAATATATAAAAATAATTTGTCATTATTACAAAGATTGCAAAATACATAATAAAAACTATCAAATAAAAATTAGGTATTTAAAAATCTTAGGTACTTAAAATGAAATTAAAATTCAATGATCGAGTCAGTTCTTGGATTAATTTTTGTTATTTTATATGTGCGTTAACCGTTTTGGTCAAATGTCTGTAATTGAATAATTGTGATTTAAAAAGTGGAATCAAACAACTTTTTTGATGTAAGAATTGAGGCTTCCACGACCGGAGTCATTATTGAAACAAAACGTCTTTCAATTACCTTTCGACACGATCCAATCCCGAAGAGGTTTTTTTTGTTTCAATAACTACTTTGATTCACAAAACAAAAATATATATACGATTATAGTTTTTCTTTTACACTCATGGTAAATCATGTCATTATTGTCGTGCGTGAAAGTAACTTAAATTATGTATTTTTGTCACGTGATTGTTATATCTCAGTAATTACTTATCGGATCAAAAAATTGTTTAAACAAAAAGTTGTGTATAATTAAATTATAAACAACTTTTTTTAAACAAATATGTAAGGTAAATATTTTTCAGATATTTTAAAAATTCGAAAATCTGTGTAGGTTAACGGCCCTTTTGGCTACATAGAAATTGCCCAAAATCTAATCAAACCTGAAATTGAATCAATGAGTGAAAAAACGATATATCTCCAAACATACGGTTCTGAGATAAACACAAAAAACTGTTTTATGTAAACACCGTTCATCCTACAATTTTTTCTTATGCCTACAAGAGCCTACCATTGGTTATAAACTTTATAATCAATGCCTCTACCCATTTTCATTAATTGCCGACAACAAACATACCACGAAAATGCACTATCTCTTCAAACGTGGAAAGAACGTACGAAAATGGCAAAGTTTTTGCTAGTAACAATATACTTTGACGACAAAGAAGTGTTTCATTCATAAGTCTGAATTTATGAATAAGCATTCGTCTGATTTGCTTGTCAATTGAGAATTGGTGGTTCATACGCGTACTTTTTTCAGAATATACACGATCAACTGTGACCTTCAACGAAATGCGTTCCACTATTGATAACTGAAATTAGATCTCGCTTGACAACCTGCACTTGTAAATCTTTTGGTCATTATAATTCTATCTTACTCAAAACACGCGTATATGGCTATTTTACAATAATTTCAATTTTATAGTACTTCAATGGTGATTTTTTATAAAAAGGGTACATATTATTACTTGAGTTATTTCATGTTTTAATCGGCTTGAAGGTCTCTTAGAGAGAAAATGCGAACAATATGTGTTTGTCTGCTTACATTTCTTACTTTAATTTATTTCTTTTATTTCACAAAAATACGAAGATTTGTTAAATATTTGATTAAATAGAAAAACATCAAATGAAAAAAGTAAAACTTATCATTTTTCTTAAAAACTTAAGAATCCTCTATATACCTGAAGATAAAGGTTTCTGCAGATAGTTCACCAGCGACATCTACCAATGCAAAAAAGCGTAAAATATTATGGACGTATACATAGCATCCCACCATTTAAGTTTTTTGTTAATTTTTTTATAAACGCCCCTTTTTGTTAGGGACTAGATGTCGCAATATCCTAAAATAAATAAATATTCCTAACACTTATTTAAATTATAGATTTTTTTCAAATTTTGATTGTGACTGTATGAACATTTCAAACCATTAAAAAATAAAAATATTATTTTCAAAGCAAGAAAAACCTAATTAATTTCAAATGATACATTATGACTAATCTATATTCGATAACAAAGTATTAGAACATTAATACTATAGAAAGGATATTCAAACATAAAAATTTAAAACGCCTCAAGCGATGGGTATTATTTTGTCTGCGAGCGTACTCCAGCATACTACCTGGTCTCACACTATTCACTACTCACACAACCAAATTGCGTTTAATTTTGTTCGAATGAGTTGTCCATGCATAATACCAAGAATCATTCTCCGTGAATATATAATTATTCCACGATAGAATGCGGTTTAGTAGTTAATTAAGATATCAAATTTATTCATTTGATAAATCGATAAATAAAACCATATTATTTAATAAGAAACACATTAGTAATAACTATGGACGTAAAACATACTGAATAGAGTGAAATCAAATTTAACATATGCATTGTTTAAGATTTAACGTAAATAATGAGAAGAATATTAAATGTGTTGCCAGGACCCATTTGTCAACTTATAGTAGTTTTAACATGTATGATTGCAAAATAAACTAATTTTTATTTATACCAAAAGTTCGACGGCCCTCTTTTAACTGTTGAACGGTGACAGCCTTTGTTGCACAACTGTGTGTTAAACGTGCGAATAAAAATACTAATTTTTGACGTTGAAATGACAGACGATAGTGTCAAATTGACAACTGGATAACGTTTAAAAATTTTTTACATAAATCGGGGTCGCGTGATAGCTTGTTTAAAGATATTTTGATTCCCGAATTTAAAAACATTTGAATAAGTCAAACCCTTGGTATGGGTCACATTTAAGAATTGACTCTGAACGTACCACAAATTGTGATACATAATTATTGTTACCATTTAAGGTTGAGTTTCACCTCCAGTTCACTTTATCAGTCTGGTTAATTACTATGGAGACACAGTTTTGAGCCAATCAAATCTTTAGATAGTCGCGTTTCCGGTTTCCAAGGTGATAAACTGACAGATAAATTTAACTGGAGGTGAAAAGACCAGACCTTAGACTCTTATACTTAAGTAGTTGTTAAATTCTAAAATTTACGAAAATGATGTGAGGTCATTTTTTCTAACTGAAATTTTCAAATATCTTGAATAAGAAGTAATCAAAGTAATCAAAATTTCACCATTCGGCAGCAACCGGTATATTGCGTCTTTGGTTTTTGGCTTAAAACGCTTAGAAATAATGTAAGTAGTTTAAATATTTACCTAAAGGAAATCGTTATGAATGATTTTATATAAATGTAGGTGTATATGCAAATATTTTGTATACGTCAACTGAATTGTCAAAATTATTTTTTTAGAACACACCTAGATAAGAATTTCTAGTAAAATTAGTCTTAAACTAATTTTATTTACAAATTTTCAATTACTGAAAAGTTAAATGTGTAAATAGTATTATCGTAACAAAGGAACCTTTTGTATGATACTAGATTAACTTTATTTCCGTCAATCGTGACTTATCGGTGTGCTTAATTAAATTTTCTTTTAAATTAATGGTTTTGTTTAGTAGACATATTTTTATCTTATTTTATATTTTTAGAAGATGCAGAAGGTACACTTCTATAATTTTGCCAAACCGCATAAAATTAAGTCAAACGACAATAATATATGAAAGGAACTGCGAAGCTATGTAACATTCTGTATATAAGCATGCAAAAACTATCTGTATATCTATACAGGGTGTTTCCTAAGTAATCTAAAATATTATATGGGGCGCTTCGTCACTCAATTTTAAGACGAAAAGTTCCTATAAACATGTGTGATAAGTCTTGTCCTTAATGAGATACAGGGTGTTTTATTATTTTATTAAAAGCAACAACATGTGTTAAACATAAAGGAAAAATAGTATATTTCAGAGCATGTGTTCAAAATGTCTACCTGCAGCTAAAATGCAAGCATCTGCTCGATGCAATCAATTATTGCCGAATACGTTCGAAGATACCAGGATTGTTACGAATAACATTACAGCCTTATGATACGATTTTGAAGATCTTGTACGTTTAATATCGGGGTTGTGTAAATGAGCGATTTTAAATATCCCCACACAAAAAATCCAGAGGATTATGTCCCGGTGATCTAGGGGGCCACGGGTGTGGAGATCCTCGTCCGATCCAATGGTCTGGAAAACGTTATTTAAAAACTCGCGAACAATCACTGAAAAATGTGGAGGAGTTCCATCACACATGAACCACATGCGCCTTCTAATAATAAGAGGTACATCTTCTAAAAGAACTGTAAGTTCATTTTCTAGAAAATGAAGGTATGTCTCACCGGTCAACCGTGCAGGAAGGAAAATGGTCCTATTAAATAATCTTCGATGATGCCAAGTCAAATATTGACCAAAAATGTTTGTTGAAATCGTTTTACAATTATGGCATGTGGATTTACATCTGCCCATATGTGGTCATTATGAAAATTCATAATGCCATGTCTTGAAAAAGTTGGTTTCATCCGTAAACAGAATATCGCAGCAAAATTGGGATTGTTTGTTATTTTATTTAACCCTTAAATGCATGATTTTTTATTTCGATCTAATTTTTATCAAAAATGGTACTACTTGACTAGTAGAATATGAGAAAATTAATGAAAAAATTCAAAATTAAACAAAAACTATATCAATTGTAAAATAACTATATGTTGCCAAATGGCTACAAGATGCATTTATTATGTTATTCTGCGTATATAATTATTTCACATGATAATTCTTGAAACAGTTATTATTTGAATTTAAACAGAGTCCAACTCCACATTTTTCACATTTGGTCCTGGTGAATCCTTTGCAATCAGGGATTTGCATCTCATTTTAGTAGGTACAGGAATAGGCCAATGTCCTAGATAATCTTGGCGAATATCTTGTGGTGGCGCATGTTGAGCTGGTCCTTTCTTCTTCTTTTGCTTGAATTTCTCGCTCGACATTTGAAGTAGAAGGTCTCCCTCGTTTTGGTATTCCTATCGATGTGGTATTTATTTTTATCAAACAATGAGCCACTTCCGCTCTGAATCTAGCCTGGTCCAAAATCTTCTTCACATTAGTTCCATTTTTTCATGAACTCGTTTATAAATCAACCAAGCGTTCACCACTGCTAGATCTATCAAGTGGTAAAAAGTCTTACATACCACTTCCTACTTTTCATCTTGATTTTGTAGCGACCCATCAAACTGTCTAACAGATCTACGCCTCCCATGTGTCGGTTATATTGCTGAACTACATGTGGACAAATGGTTTCTTTTGTTTTCGATCGAATCTTTTCACCAATGCTTGGAGATGGGTTCCGCAAATGATGAAAGAAGAGTCACATATTTGTTATCTTTCCATACAAGTGAAGATATATCAATCCGTCGACTGTTCCTACAAACTCTTTACTTATGCCACGTTGTTCATTCTTCAAAAGTGCTTCTGTAGGAAGCTTACAATTCGGCAACCTATTCCTTCGGATTGTACCCAAAGTGTGTATCCCTTGTTTAGCTAGATGAACCATCAGTGGCACTGAAGTGTAATAGTTATCGTGATAAACTCTATAGTTTTGATTTCTTGGTATAATACGTGACAATCTAAGAACAATGTTTGAAGTAGCACCAAGATCTGGCTCTTCTGCAGGACGGGTTTGATCATTCTCCTGTCCACTATAGATTTCAAAGTTATATGCAAAACCGGAAATACCCGAAAAAACAAACAATTTGAACCCCCATTTATGTGGTTTCATCGGCATATACTGTTTCATGTAATGCCTGATTTTAGTTGAGCACATTTGCTCATCAATAGATAAATGTTGCTCCAACGACACCGAATTGAATTTCTTCTTGAGATGATCCACAAATGGTCTAAGTTTGAATATTCTATCATGTCCAGCTTCGTTTCGTGGTATAAACTTAGTATTATCATTCAAGTGAAGAAATTGTCGCAGTTTTTCAAATCTATTTAATGGCATAGCATTTTTATTAGCGGGAATTCAAGTTCGTCAGTCCAATACGATCTAGTATTTGGCATATGTACCAGTGACATGTATAGATGAATTCCAATATATTGTCTCATATCTGTTATACTGAAATTCAGCGGCTTATCTGGTTGACTTTGTATACAATAAAGATTCGTTTGAACGACCATCGTATTTATCAATGAATCGGAAAAAAGTATTTGAAATACTGGTATGGAGTATCTAAAGATAGGAGTTCTTCATTTATTTCTGAATTACCCAGGAAAGGCATCTGGCCTTCATTCAATTGCAGATGTTTCTTTTCCAAACTATGTTTTGAATTTTTGCTTGTTTTTGGATCCTTCATTTTTGTGCTGTATATTTTCTATATTAGGTTCAGATAATTTGCACACGGTTTTGGAATGTATTTCTTCATTTGATGCCTCCAAGGCTGCATCATTATTCATCACTTCTGTATCTTCGTCAGGTTGGTATGTAGGGTCTTCCAAACTGTCATCGTCAAATAAATCGTCAACTTCATCTTCGCTCTCCAGACCAGTAAAATTTTCCCAGAAAGTTTCTAACTCTTTTTCGGTCATGGGTCTTCTATCATCTTTATCCATTCTTGAAATTGAAGAAAAAACTATATTTGATATCGATAGTAAAAATATTGAAAGATATTGTAAAATTATGTATAAGAATAAGAACACTATCCTGAATGCACACTGTAGCCAAATGACTACAAGGAAAACTTGACGAAATTTTGTGTTACTCATAACATTACCTGTAATATTATAACGGATAATCGTAATCCTTACCTGGATTTGTGTGGGTAGTAATTTTACTTTCAAAATATCCAACAAATAAAGGATGTATATGGGATGGAACACTCACGATCCACACTGCACGAAAATGTTGAAAAAAGTAAGGTTCAAAATCACAGATGTTTACATTTCGCACAGCGGTTAGAAATACAAGCAGTTGGTATGTTACCGCATGGCTACATTAAGTTATTTCTTTATATTTCTATCACGTATAAATTTGAGGTGGAAATATTAGTGTGTTGCCAAATGGCAACGCGATGCATTTAAGGGTTAAAATCCATTGGCAATACTGTATGCGAAGCGGATAGTCAGTAGGTAGCAAATGTTGTACACGTTGAACGTGATATGGATACAATAAGTTATCTTTCAAAATTTTCCAAACAGTTCTGTTACCAACATTTAGTTCATCAGCAATTTTTCTGGTACTCGTTTCTGGATGTTGATCAATCACTTGAAGAATCTGGTTTTCCAATTGTGGAGTTCTCACAGTTCTGGGTCGTCCAATAATATTCTTTGATTTGGCAAAAGTTCCAGTTTCTTGTAAACGAATATGTAGCTTAATAAACGTATCTGAACATGGTAAACGATTATTAGGATAACGCTTTGCATACATACGTCTAGCCTCTAAGGCATTACCATTCGCTAATCCATACAAAAAGTGCATATTAGCCATTTCGGCATTAGTAAACACAGGCATCGTTGTTAACTTAACACAAAAAGATCGTATTATTAACAATTTATTGTTCGTTATTTGCGTGAGTTTTTAGGTTTGACACAGTTGTCAACGTTATTCCAAAGGCCACTTAGAATAAGCATGTTTTTCGAAAACCAGTAGCGTAACCAGGAAAAATTAATTTCAAATACAATCAGAGCTGATTTATTATAAACAATTTAACACCCTGTATCTCATTAACGACAAGACTTATCACACATGTTTATATGAACTTTTCGTCTTAAAATTGAGTAACAGAAACGCCCCATATACTATTTTAGATTACTTAGGAAACACCCTATGTATAACCGTTCCCTTTTCCCAAACTTTGATTGTTTAAAATGTACAGAGTAGAACTGGATATTATCTTGCCATTTCTTTTTCTGCATCTCTTTCTCTTTCTTCAATTATTTCTAACTTTTAAACGCCTGGTACAAATTGTAAGCATTTGTAATTCTTTTTCTCCATCGTATTTGTAAAGATTGTCTTCGCTTATTATCGTTTGTTTTAAATATCCTTTAATCATTGATCGAATCGTGTTCTTGAACTGTGTTTACAGTTTGTTAATCTTAAAGTTCTTCTTCTTGAAGTCGCATATCCGTTACCGGATGTTGCGTACCCCTCGCATGTATATGTGTTGTGCGTGACAGTAGACACATATACATGGGACCTACAGTTTAACGCCGATTCCGAACGGCTTAGTTGAGAGGTTTACTAGGCAAGTATCTTAAAGTTACGTCCCAGTAAATACACTCTAAATTTTTTAATGGTTTTAATGACCGATAGAATTTCTAATTAGTAGCGATAGTAGTTTTTGTTTCGGCAGACGACGTCTTCTTACTTGCGTGGTAAACTGAATGTAACTAATTATCGTTGTCTGATCATTGCACAAGAGTACAGCACCAAATCTTCATTGATTTGGGTGAGTATATACTCTGATGTCAGCATCTCGTTTAAAAATCTATAAAACTGACTTTCCAACAGGCAGCTTTTTCTACATCTTTAAATTTAAAAAGTTTGTTATTTTTTAATAAGTCATCCGGGGTTTAGCTATTTGGGAATAGTTTGGAATACATTTTCGGAAATATCCTGTCAGTTCTAAGAAACTTTGTTTGTGGTACTAAAAACGCTATTATCTTAACAGAAATCGACTTTTTCTTTATGTTTATGTCTAATCCATAAACTTCAGAAATTCATAAAACCAACTTTACTCTTTCAATAGCTAAGCTCTTCTTAGCTGGTAGGTATTATTAGGTCGTCCATATAATACAAAGCAATGCTCCCTTTAGAGTGTTTCAAAATATTGAATTAATATGCATTTGAAACACAGATAGGCTACTACTTTAACCTGGAAAAATCCATTCTTCAAATTTATTATACTAAAAACTCGAGCTTCTTGTAGTCGGTCTAACATGTTTTTAATTGATGAAAGTGGATATCAGTCTTTGACAATTACTTTGTTTAGATTCATGTAGTTGGTTAAACCTAAAGCTCGTTTCAAATATTTATATCTACATTGACGTCGTTTAAATAATACGTTTAAAGTGTTTAACCTAGATTTTATTGAGGTTTTTGACTTAAGCTATCGGTGTGTTTTAAATTCTTCTTTTATAGCATTGAGAAAAACCAGCCTGACCGAAATGTCATCATAAGAAAGGTTCTTTAGTTTTATTCGACCCATCACTAACGCTCCTACATAAAAGTTCAAAAATTACTTAGTGAGAACCTACAATTAAAAGTATCATTGTCCATTGCAATAATGACATTGAAATACCGCAATGGATCGCTATTCCTCCCTCTATCTGGATAAATTTACTTTGGCGTTTTTCAGAACAGATATTGTCATGAACTTGGGAACCGAATAAGTTTAGTATCTGTTCACACTGACTTCTCTAAAGCATTCGATAGAGTTAATCACTCTATGCTTGTAGATAAATTAAAGGGTTATGGATTTTCTCATAACATTGTTAGTTAGATCAAAAGTTATTTAACAGGAAGATCACAAAGTGTTTACATTAATAGAACACTGTCTAAATCAATGAATGATATTGTCTGAGGTTCCCCAAGGTTTGCATTGCGGTTCTATGTTATTTAACATTTTTATTAATAATATCCGAGAATATATTAAATATAGTAACTCTTTATTATTTGCAGATGACTTAAAACTATACCATTCTATACAATCAAGCAATGTTTCACAAATGCTACAAAATTATTTAAATACTCTAGTTCAATGGTGTAACAATAATCAACTTTTTCTTAACATTGCTAAATGCGTATCGATTACTTATTCTAGAAAGAAAATCCATGTACTTGTTCTTATTTCATCGAAAATAACATGTTAAACATTGTTTCAGATGTGAAAGATTTAGGTATTTTGTATGATAGTCGTATTACTTTTCAAAAGCTTATATTGCTGTGTTTAAGCTTCTTGGATTTTTATTTAGGACTTGTAAGGACTTTAATGCATAATCTCTTCAAATTCTATACGTTTCACTAGTTAGGTCAAAAATTGAATATGGTTCTATAATTTGGCCACCTTCACATCAAAACCTTAATAGGTCAATGTAACGGGTCTAGAGTTACAAAATTTTATATTTTCGTATACTGATTGAACTAAAATACAGGTGTAATCTATAAAACTCATAGGTACTACAACAACGTAAAAATTGTCCCTAAGTTATAAAAAAACAACTTCTTCAACACCAATTATTTTTTCTTGTATTTTGCACACATATTGCACAAGTATAGATCCTTATACTTACTACATGTTTCATGTAGCCACCTATGACAGTTTTTGCATTGAATTCAATCAGACCTCGAAGTAGTACTTTCATAAAGCTCGAGGCACTCGGCGCATTCATTTTCATTGGTACCAATGCTTTCTTCGTCAGAGCTACGCAATTGAACATCTACTTCCTCCTCAGAGGATGATGACGAAATCTTTCTCTTACATGGTTTCGTTCGTACCATTTTATTGCTCAGAACGTCTACAACAGAATCTTTATTTGTCTTTTTCTGTTTAAGATCTTTTCTTTTTTCGGTTCGGTAGTAATTACCTCAACTCCGGTTGCAACTCGTTTCCTAGATGTTTTAGTAAGATTTTGTCCAGATTTCACTGCCTTTAGTAAAAGCTTTTCAAATGACATGTTCGGCGAAAATGTAATGTTAGTAGAAATATAGCTGTTATTGGACGTGGATGGTACTTCGTTTTTGATGATATCAGTTCTTACTTGGGTTGATGTCGATGGTACTTCCTGAATATTAGTTGTTATTATTTCGGAAGTTTGATTTTTTAATTCTTCTGAGACTATCTTTTTAGACTGTTGCCATCTTTTCAATGCATTCGGATCAAAAATTTCCGTAGGAATTATTGTATCATCAAATGAACAAATTCCGCCTTTTTTGAAACCATGAATTATATTATCTGAATCCATATTCCCCCACAACTGACATATCATCTTCGAAAATTCCCGTTTAGGTAGTTTTGAGTCCAATATGTTGCCTCTGCCATTTCACTAGAGCAGCATCCCATGTAGTTTTAAGCGATTTACAAACGGCTAAATCCATGGGCTGTAGGAGATGGCTATAATGTGGCGGTAGTTTTAAAATTGTTATGTTTTCACGCACAGCAATTAGAATAAGTTTAAGTCCCACATTAGTTCAATGGCCATCAAAATTAAGAGTACAGGTTGTTCAGTGCCAACAGCTTTTAAAAAACTGCGTTCAATATAATTTTCAAAGATTTCCGTTTCCATCCATCCATTACTACTAGATGCATAAGTTGTTCCAGGAAAAATTGTACCTTCTGGTGCTGTCCAAGAGTCCCATATATTTTTCCCTTTAAATATAAGTAAAGGTGGAATTTTATTTCCTGCAGCACTGCCACTTAATAAAACCGTAATGTTTTCTTTTCCTGCAGAACTAGTAGTGCGAGTTGATGGAAAACCTTTTCCTACGACCTTTGTCTTACTCGGATCGGTGCAAAAACTGGTTTCGTCAATATTCCAAATCTGATCTGGCTTGTTTTGCAAATTTAGTTCTAAAAAATTGTTTTTTAATAGATTGAAATATTCGTATATAATGAAGAGGTCACAACTTTTTTCCTAGCGTATTCTACACCTTGTGGTTTTATCGATAAATTATGACGCCTGATAAAATTCAGAAACCAATTTTCAGAAGGTACGTTATTTTTAAACGGTGTTACAATTCTGTTAATCTTTACATATTCTCCTACCATCTCTAAAATTTCTTTTCTTGAGAGCCCAAAGCCATATTTTTCAAGGTATTAAATACCGTTTACTAGTTTTAATTCTTCTTCATGAGGTAAAGCTAAGGTCGACCGCCGTTTTTGGATTTAACGCCACGCCTACCTTTAACATGATCTACAATGGTGTTTTTTAGAATGCCGTACGTATGCATTCAATTTTCCTGATCTGACATCTTTGACTGCCTCAAACAATTTTTCTTTTGGATAAGAAAGACCCCTGTTGGTCTTTCTTATATAATTACGAACCATTTAAGCACTACAATTAAAGGGCAGAATTATAAAATTGAAAACTAATTTAGTCAGGGAAAGTGCGTACTATAGTATGCACTCGCCCCCAAAGTGTTAGGCCGCATTTTCCCGGGAACAGCATATCATAAGGCAAGTGCAGCCCTTTGTATTATTCGTTAAGATTTGAAAATGATGAGAAAATAAAGTAAAGATTTAAACACACGATAAAAACTAAGTATACTGCACAACATATCACACTTCTAACTTGTAAATATAGAAAGATGTTAGCAGATTAAAACAGCACTTTCAACTTAACATGTGATCATAAATCGACATATACGTTTTGATTGCATACAAGACATCTGTAATTATGTGCTTGCGGTATCCGCTAGTGAAATATCAGTGAGGTATGGTACCTAAAATGTTGATATCCGCGCGTTTTCTTTTTAACTTCTGTTTTAACAGAACTATGATCCAGATATGCACTTACCCCATGTACGCACTTACCCCAACTCACCTTATACGTTCTAACTTCCATCATTACAAATTATGGTTACAATGAGTTTTCAGTGTTTCTATAGACATCTTTAAGCGCCAATTACGTAAGTCCGTTATTTAATTAAATTCATTCATGTCTTGCCCTTATACTAATTACTATTTTTAGTGTATTTTAATATTAACATGTCTCGTATGTAAAAACTTACTGTTACGTTTATATTTTTCTTTTTATGTAACCAAAGGGATTTACCCGTTTAGTAAATAAATAAATAAATAATAAATAAATGCGTTAATTAAAACAACGTCTATTTGATTAGACTTTCGACAAGATCGTGCATCGTAATTGCGTAGACATTGAACTGCAGTGCATTCGGTAGCTTTATGACTAAAACCGTTACATCTAAATCATTTTACATTTTTTGATCTGTGCTCACAGTGACAACCAAAACTTTTTCTCGCCTTCTATCATTCCGTCTTTCTTCTTTCCATCTTCTTCCTTCATACGTCTTTTTTCTGGCATCATACGAGCCTATGATCTGATTTTGCTAACCCGTTCTTTATCTTCTCACATTTCATTAGTTTTATTTAAAATTCAGAAATATTTGTAACGTCATAAAGCGTAGTGTAGTCTAAGATGCCGTCAATCACAATTAAGGAGTTAGTTTCAGTCATGCCTCTGCTAGTGATTTCTCTCACGCGCAGGAAAGTATACTTGAATAAACACCTTTTCGGCTTATACTAACATGGTAGGTACTAACAATGTTGCAAAATAAATAAATAATTTGACTCCATAAGTTTGGCAGCTTAATCAAATTCTTTGATTCATTTTCGTCAACCCCAAATATTTTGATAGAGTCTTTAACGTTTCTAAAACTGATAGAAAATTTTGTGAAACAACGAAAGCTTGTGGTATGCGTTCTTTAATTCATGCATCTTCCGTCTTCAATGTCGTCGTTATTTTAGTATGTTCATCTTCAAAGCTGCCGCCTTTCATTTTCTTCTTCCAGATTATAATTGTCAAGCAAGCTTACGTAACTCAAACTTTTAAAAATTTTGTTGTGACGGTATTATTTACGAACAAACGAAAATTCGTAATTAAAAATTGATTTGTGACTCAACATCTCCCTAGAGTATAGACAATTGTGTTTACACTTATGCGATGGGGACGAAACTCTTCCAACTTTGGGTTATACATTTTTCTAGGGACTTTTATTAATTTGATATTGCCGGATCGAACATTTCTCTTTTAGGCGGTCGAAAAGACGCATTTCCTTCTTGGTGACCCGTATGTGAAAGGTGCTACATAAACGTCATCTGAAATTCAAACAGCTACACATGTATTAATTATTTAGTATAATCCTAAGTAAAAGTATCCCGTACAACAAGGGAATCAGTTTTCACCTCCTGTTCGTGTACACTTTTTTTTGTTCTCTTCGCTTTCTTCTGTAGACTTTTCTTAATGGTTGCTATGCTGGCGTATTAATATTAATCCAAAAATTACTTAACATAACAAAGCTCTGTCTGGATATTATTAGTGGTCGCCAGCGTTGGAATTTTAATCGACGTTGGAGCCCCTTTCGTTGTCAAGGCCACCACACAAGATAATTTTGTTATCTGGTTCATTGTGAGCACGCCCAGCAACTATTATAATTTCGGAGTTCATCTTGTCTTCCCTTCTTCGATGGAAACTAAGTACTGACTGATTTGGATACAAGAGCTTTCACCTCTATCTATTAACCTTCGAAAACCGTAAACTTTCTATGTACAAGCTAAGTTGATTCTTTTTATGCATGTTATTCATTATTTTTGTCGCGTTTTATGTACTCGTACTACGGCTCTAAATTAAACTTTGCGCTGTGTAAAGAATCTGTGCAGGTTTGAAAGATCTTTCGAAGTATTGCTAAATCGTGTTGCGCTTTGAAACTATTTAGATAATCGGCCTAAGTCCGGTACTTCACGTAATTTGTTTTTAAGTAAACTAATAACAATAATTGCCACGCGAAATTAGTGGGTCGCTTGCAAAGAACGATCGGTGCTACGACTGTCAAAATTTTATGGTACATTATGACAGCTACACCTATTCAGGTGCTTGTGCCTAAATTATTGCTTATTTTTTTACTCGCTTTTTTGAGTTATTATTATTTTGTAAATGAATATTGTGCATTTCTATAAACCGTATTATATTTTTGTGTCTACGTATTTCTATGTGCGTTGTGAATGAAGTCTAGTCGCTATAATTACGAGGATATATTGAAAATTCTTTGCCTACTATAGAACCAAACAAAATTTCAATGTCAAAATATTTTATTACTCAACATATTCTCCTCTTAATTGGATACATTTATTACAGCAAACCTGCAACGTCTCTAGACCTTTAAAAAAATGTTTTTCTTGCTCTGCAAACCAGACCTCCACAGCGTCTATTACCTCCTTGTTGGAAAAAATGTACGACCTTTTAAACTTTTTTCAGTTGAGGAAAGAGGTGATAGTCGGACGAAGCCAAATCGGGTGAATAAGGGGGTGTTCTAGTAATTCAAACCCTAAATCACGAATTTTTGCATGGCAACATGAGATTTGTGTGCAGGGGCGTTGTCCTGCAAAAACAAAACACCTTTGGATAGCTTTCGCGTCTTTTCTCTTTAATATTTTTCCGTAGAGTGGTCAGTAATGTCGAATAGTAATCTCCAGTTATTGTTCTACCCTTATCCAAAAATCAATCATGATTACTCCATGGCAATCCCAAAAACTGAAGCAAGAACTTTTCCAGCAGATTTTTGGACACGAAACTTCTTAGGTCTTGGAGAACCAGAGTGTCGCCATTCCATCGATTGTTGCTTTGTTTCTGGATCGTAGAAATGTACCCAAGTCTCATCCATAGTAACAATTCGGTTTAAGAAGTCTACATCGTTTTCAAATCGAGCACAGATCGAACGCGATGCTTCTACCCTTGCACGCTTTTGGTCAACATTCAAACATTTGGGGATCCATTTTGCAGCAATTTTCTCATGTCCAAATTGACGTGAACCATATGATGAACGTGTTCATATGAAATATTCAGTGCTTCAGATATCCGTTTTAGCCCAATTCGACGGTCTGATAAAATCATGCCATGAACTGCATCGATATTTTCGGGGACTGACACAGAAACTGGTCTTCCCAATCGGTCATCATCTTCAATGGAAAATACGAAGGACATTGATCACCAAGGGTATTAAACATATCTTCGTAAATCTGCTTACCTCTTAACCCTTTTAAATACAGGTACTTGATGATGGCTCGATACTCCAATTTTTCGATTTTCACAATTTCGGTGGACATCTTTTTTCATTTAATTTAGTGCGTGACTCTGGTTTACTTTTTTGACGTCAAACATTACACTGACACTTCTAATAAGTTATTGTTCGTTGCTATGGTCTAGGCTAACTAGATATCAATACATCCTCGTATATATTTCTACCAACCTACGGTTTGTTTCTTGTGTCTACGAGTTCCTAGTGGCCAATAACGCGTATATATATTTATAGGTCACCCCATAATAATTTTAAATGCCTTGAACAACATTTCGCAAAAGTGCCAATTTTGCATTAGGGAAAATGGCAACCATTTTGAACAACACCTATAAATATATATACGCGTTATCGGTTATTGGTTTTTACTATAAGTTTAATAAAAATAAATCTGTTTGGATTTTAATTTCTAGGCTTATTTAAAAAAAAAGGAGATTCTAACCTTCGATTGGGAACAAAGTGCCGACTATTATACATTTCTGGGAAGCTCTTAATGAGTGTAGTGTAAATACAAATTGACATACAGGGTGTCCCATTTAAAAATCCTACTTTGGTAACTTTTCTCAAAAATGGAGACACCTAGAAAAAACTAAGCACGTCACTGTATTCTGCATAAAAATGTGTAAGATTCCGTTTTACCTAGTCGATAACTTATCAGATACCTGAATTACAGAGGGTGTCTGAAAATGCACACTTTTCAATTTCACTCTGTGTTTCAAAACGAAGAGGGCCATAATAAATCTGTCTGCGCTATTGTTTGTTTTACAAAAAGTGACAGAGGTTCGCGAAAACCCCAAAACTCGAACTGCAATAATAACGGAGATACCCTGCAAGTGTCGAAAACAGGACACCCTGTACATAAGTAAAACTGGTCGCTCTATAGTACACGTGTTTCGGAACATCACCGTTGTGTTAGGTTAAAACACGGTTCCAAGCCTGCGTGGCTAAGCATCATTTCGGTACTGGTCACAAAATAGATTTTGATAATTCCGCTTTGATTGCCAAATCTTCCTTCTTTTTTAATAGGAAAATTAGGGAGTGTATAGAAATCATTAAGTATCCGAACAATTTCAATAGGGACCGTGGTTTCGAACTTTCACCGTTGTGGATTCCCATCGTTAACTCCACCCCTCCCTATTTCAAATCAATCAAACGTTGGGGTTAACGACACGTGACGCTTTCTTTTCTTTATATACGGAGGTATTTTCCTATTTACTCAGACTTCTTTTAGTTTAGAATCTGGCTTGGTCACAAGTTGATTACCTGACTTTTAGTTGTCTACTTTGAAATATACTTTGTTTTAAGTTTCTTGACCTTTACGATAGGTGGCAAAACGTTGGCAACTATGGTTACCTTTTCAATACGGTCCAACCCCGGAAGATGTTTTTGTTTCAGAGATCATAGAGTCCAATTGCAAAATGTCTATTCTGACTGTTTTAGTTCATTTGGGGCACTAAAAGATGCTTATCTTGTTCTATTGTTATTGTTTATTGACGACATTAAAAATATTTTTAAATCTCTAAGATTCTTCTGGTTTGCTGATGATATGAAAATCTTCAAAACAAATCAATAAAGGGCTGTTATTAGCTTCAAAAAAACCTTTGTTGTTAACGTAAGGTGTAGAACATTTGACAACAAACTGACTGTTCAACTGACAGAGAATTGCTAGCGAATTAGTACTGTCAGTTTTGTATAGTGGTCTCAAAAAGTTATACAAACAAGAAGTACAATTTTGTAAAATTCGAGATATTTGATAGTATTAAGTCAAAAATTATGTTAAGATACACTACATGTACATTTTGGCAATTAGGTACATTAATTAGCAAATCAGAAAACGCAGTTCAATCTTCAAATAACCTCTACCTGCCATTTATTAAAAAATAACAATTGAACAACTTTTTCGAACTTTATCGTTAAAACATTTGCTTTTTTTCCAGGGAACATTAATAGCGTTATCCGATGGAATGCAATACGGATGGACCTCTCCAATTTCAGTTATTCTTTTATCGCTTACATCACCGTTTGCTGCAACCGAAAGGGATATAATAACTTTAGAAGTTCTATATATGTTAGGTGGTGCTCTGGGTATACCTTTGACTCTGTATTTGTTAAACAAAATCGGACGTAAATACACAATGTTAGTAGCTGCTGCCGAAAGTTTAATCGGTTGGATAGTTTTGGCAACTGTACCGCCGCTCGAGGTTTTATTCTAATACGCATCCTCATGGGTATTGCGGCTGACGTAAACTTTGTTACTACTCCCATCTATATTGCAGAAATATCACAGAAACACATTCGGGACGGTTGGGATCAATTATATACATCATGATGGTAATGGTTATCTTATTAATATATTGCATCGGACCTTACGTTACAATAACCGCTTCATCAATAGTCGGTGCTTGTATAGTTGCAGCGCAATTATTAACATTTTCTATGATGCCGGAATCGCCCTATTACTATTTAATAAATAACCGAAAAGAAGATGCGCGCAAATCTCTTCAAGTACTTCGATCTACAAATGACGTCGAATTGGAACTTAACGAAATTGAAGAAAGTATCAGACAAGAAAACTTGGAACGTCGCAACGTGTTAGATTTGTTTAGAGTAAATAGTAATTTAAAAGCGATAATTATAATGACCGTTTTAAACGCGGCGCAACATTTTAGCGGCATAACTGTAATGTTTATGAACATGCACACAATTTTGAATGACGCAAGTTCGCTATTAACGACAAATCAAGCAGCCATTTTGTTCTCGGCAGTACTATTAGTGGCATGCACCATTTCGGGTTTGATCATAGACAAAATTGGAAGAAAAATACTTTTGTGTACATCTTGCTTTTTAACGGGAATTTCATTATTTTTACTCGCTTCTTATTTTGCTGTTAAAAATGCGGGTGTTGATGTATTAAATTTTAATTGGATTCCCGTTTTTGCGGTTATGCTGTACGCTCTCATGTTCAAATACGGTTTAGGATTAGTACCAATTGTATTGACAGCAGAGATTTTTCCATCAAATGTTAAAGCTTATGGTGTGACATACGCCGATTTTATTTACGTTTTTACAGCTATACTGTCTATAATTGTTTATTATGTTTTACATGTTAATATTGGCATGGAAGCACCATTTTATTTTTGGCTTATGTTGTTTCTTAACTTGTTTATTTTCTATTTTGTACATACCAGAAACGAAGGGAAAACTTTAGAAGAAATTCAACGCTTACTAAAAGGAAAAGTCTCTCTTCTTAACATACATATGGATTCTTTTATCAAACAGAAAAGAACTTCAGCCAATTGTTCCAACAAATATTTTTGGATCAGTTAGTGACTTATGGCACATAACACAATCTTAAATATATAAAGGCACAATGTGTCCAAGATAAAAAGAGAATATATGATTGGAATCTTGAGAACGGAAGGAAAAGTTACCAATCTAAAATCAATTACATGGTGCTTGTTGTTTATATTTAAAAAAATATTTTATTTAATTTTTGACAAATAAAATGAAAAGATAGCGTTCACAGGTTTTCAGTACCGAATTTTGTTTCTGAAGAACTATTGCCAACTTCCTTGTTTCATATACCTACTGTAATGTTATTTTTATTTTTAAATTTAAGAAACGAAACGTCGCCGTCGTACTAAAAAACTAATTTAAGGTTTCAATGCTATATCATTCTTATCTAGGATACAATGTATATATTATTGTTAAATGTACGTTGAGATCATGAATTGTGAAGGAATACTCAATAAAAATGATCGACTGTTAACTAAAACAATTAGCTAATATTTCCAAATCAAATATCAATCATCGGCAATGTTTAATTACTATATGTTACAACGTTACAACTATTAAAAACAGCTAATCGTAGAAAAGTAACAGAGAGTTTTGAAATAAATCAAGTAAAAGCGAACTTGTAACAAGATTTTTGAATATTCTATGACTTTCTTTTTTCCCATCGACAAGTTTTTGTACATCCTATGTATATACATTACCGCGCAAATTTTAGAACTCTAGATTAAAAGTTAAAAATGTGTTACGGGTTTTATTTGCCTAATTGCATTTAAAGCAGTATTAAAATTTAAAAAATTGGCTGAGTTTTGAGCTTATACAATACTTAATACCCAAGTGCTACTTGTGTTTACATCCTAAACACGGAATAGTTTTCTTTTTGTAAAATAGAATGGAATAATGAAATATAAATTAAATACTGTGTCATTGTTGGATAATGAAAAGATAATTCTTCCTTTACTACAAGTTTTGATTATTGCGCATTTTGAAAATCGTGGTTTATATGTAAGCGGGATTGCAACTATTTCCAATACGAAACGGGTTAAATGGATTTGCGTCGGCTCTTTAATACAATAGAAAATTTACCTGAAGGATTATAAACATTTGAAGGATGTCCAAACTATATATATACTTTTAAGACGCCTCGAGGATGGGCTTCGTTAAAGTCCACGGGTGTACCAACATTACATTTTCAAATAGCATATTTTTATTATAAATTATATTAATTTTTATATTATAAATACATGCGCAGAGAATGAACTAGCGGGAACAGTAATTTTAGAAATACGCACCTGGTTAACCATAACCTAATTACTATTAAATTAAACTATAAATTACTTATTATAAAGAACAAACTAATGAACTAAACGAATAGATAAGCTAATAAAAAACAAGAGTAACGCCAGAAACAAAAGAAAAACCGCAATTACAAAGTATAAGGTTAACCTAGTGCGTATTTCTAAAATTACTTTCCGTTAGCTGATTTTCTGCGCATATATTTGTAGTATAAAAATTAATTTTAATTTATAATAAAAATATGCTATTTGAAAATGTAATATTGATACTAGATGAAAAATAAAGAATCAGAATTAGTGAGTATGACAACGATTTCTCTTATTTTTGCGTGTACAAGGATGTATTGATATCTAGTTAGCCTAGACCAGTTCCTTGCATAAACAAAATATTGCGTTACCATAGCAACGAACAATAACTTATTAGAAGTGTTAGTGTAAAGTTTGACGTCAAAAAAGTAGACCAGAGTCACGCAATAAATTAAATGAAAAAGATGTCCACCGAAATTGTGAAAATCGAAAAATTGGAGTATCGAGCCATCATCAAGTACCTGTATTTAAAAGGGTTAAGAGGTAAGCAGATTTACGAAGATATGCTTAATACTCTTGGTGATCAATGTCCTTCGTATGCGACCGTCAAAATTGGAATGCAAGCTTCAAAAGAGGTAAATTTTCCATTGAAGATGATGACCGATCGGGAAGGCCAGTTTCTGTGTCAGTCCCCGAAAATATCGATGCAGTTCATGACATGATTTTATCAGACCGTCGAATTGGGCTAAAACGGATATCTGAAGCACTGAATATTTCATACGAACGCGTTCATCATATGGTTCACGTCAATTTGGACATGAGAAAAATTGCTGCAAAATGGATCCCCAAATGTTTGAATGTTGACCAAAAGCGTGCAAGGGTAGAAGCATCGCGTTCGATCTGTGCTCGATTTGAAAACGATGTAGACTTCTTAAACCGAATTGTTGGATGAGACTTGGGTACATTTCTACGATCCAGAAACAAAGCAACAATCGATGGAATGGCGACACTCTGGTTCTCCAAGACCTAAGAAGTTTCGTGTCCAAAATCTGCTGGAAAAGTTCTTGCTTCAGTTTTTGGGATTGCCATGGAGTAATCATGATTGATTTTTGGATAAGGGTAGAACAATAACTGGAGATTACTATTCGACATTACTGACCACTCTACAGGAAAATATTAAAGAGAAAAGACGCGGAAAGCTATCCAAAGGTGTTTTGTTTTTGCAGGACAACGCCCCTGCACACAAATCTCATGTTGCCATGCAAAAATTCGTGATTTAGGGTTTGAATTACTAGAACACCTCTTATTCACCCGATTTGGCTCCGTCCGACTATCACCTCTTTCCTCAACTGAAAAAAAGTTTAAAAGGTCGTACATTTTCTTCCAACAAGGAGGTAATAGAAGCTGTGGAGGTCTGGTTTGCAGAGCAAGAAGAAAATTTTTTGTTTAAAGGTCTAGAGACGTTGCAGGTTTGCTGTAATAAATGTATCCAATTAAGAGGAGAATATGTTGAGTAATAAAATATTTTGACATTGAAATTTTGTTTGGTTCTATAGTAGGCTAAGAGTTTTTCAATATATCCTCGTATATTGGAAAACCAACCACGACGCTTTTCGACGAGATCGTACTAGTCGGGTATTTACACGAAAGGGTCGTCCTAATTTTTCACCGGTTTTCTAATTAAAATAACTTATTTTATTTGTAACAAATGGTTTACGGTTCACAGAATATAACAGTGCAATTCTCTTTTACTTATCGTTAGTCGTTAGGTCGTGAGTATATTTCGGGCTTGTTAAGTGCTCGTCGTAATTTGTTCTTTGTGTTCCTTCTTTCAGATTTTTGCTGGGACATATTTTCGTTTGGATGCATATTTTTCTTGCAAGCCGGTCTTCATTGCGTCTATTGTCGCTTGGAGTCCATTTTTTGTTCCGTGTCTGCACAAATAGAGGATAAGTGCCTAGGCAAAGTTAAATGGAAGCAAAAATCTTAGGCGACCTTCATACCACATGCCCGTTACGGAAGTCGCCGAGTTGTGCGGGAGGTTTTTTGTCCAGTGCATTTTTTTAGTTCTTGACCTGCATTTTGAGGGTTTGTTATGTTTCAATAGAATAGAGTGGACAGAAGAAAAATGTTTTGAATTAATCAATGTTTATCAAGAAAAATAGTTGTTATGGCAAGCAAGACATCCACATTATAACAAAATTAAAAAACAAGAGGTGTGGCAAAAAATTGCTTGACAAAATTTAAATATGGAAGCAGAGGAATGCAAAAAAATGACGTCCTTATAGCATCATTTCGGAGGGAAATTTCCAAAATAAATATAATAACTTAGTAAATTATAATTTTCTACTCTTCGTTGTGGGTAAAATGTGATCGCCACCATCTTCTTGTTTTTCCCAATTTTCTCTTCCCAATAATTAATATATATCAACTAAACACTACTGAAACCAATTATGGGAACAGCACAAACGTTCAGTTTGTTGCTCGGATTGTCGAAATCAAAAAAAGGTCGTTCGCCGTTCAGTTTGACTTTCGGTTCGTTGTTCTGTTTTTTGCTCGGTTTGTTGTTAAGTGAACGGCGAACTATATTTTTACGCATTCGCGCGCATTTTTTGATGTCGAAGAAAAAACCGACTAGTGGCAGGAACGCCACAAACTGTTCGTCCAACAACCTTGTTTCAGTGATGTTGCGGCAAATAGTTAAATTCAATAAAGACTTACTTAAATGACAAGTCCCAATATGTAAAAATTGGTAACACCTTAAGTGATTTGCGGTATTTCACAAGGAACGGTACTCAGTCCAATTCTTTTCTTAATATATATTTATGATTTATTACATCTCAATACCTTAGGTAATATATTCTCGTTTGCAAACGGCACAGTTGTATTGTACACGGTTGACTCATGGAACGACCTGAAAATGGTAGCGGAAAAGGATTTACAAAAATCAAAACCTGGTTCAATTATAAAATGTTAGCCGTAAATTTTAGTAAAACCAAATATGTTCCATTAAGTTGCTGTAAGAATAAAAAACCACATTTAATGAGTTAGCAATTAATAGGGAAAATGGAAGTAAAAAATACAATAAATGCAGTTGAAAAACATTAAATATCTAGGTATACATATTGATTAACATCTCAAATGGAAATTTCATATAAATTTTCTTGTGACAAAATTAAGGCCCATTTTATTTTATTTGTAAGAGTTTAGGGAAATACCAGATAGACAATATTTGAAAATAATATATCACTCACTTGTAGAATCACATTTACAATATGGTTTGATTCGCTGGGGAGGAATTTTGAAAACTAAGATTTTACCTCTGGAAATATTACAAAATCACTGTATCAAAATTATTCTTAATAAAAATAGATTCTACCTAGTGACGTCATCGCTTACGCAGACGACCTTGTTTTGGTCGTTTAAAGAGGAAGCAGAGAGAGCTCGAAAACAGGGGCACCAAATGGCTTAGCATAGTTGTGACGTAGGGCGCCGCGGTTGGGGTAAGTGTCTCCAAAGAAAGAACCGAGTGATAGCGTTGAAAGGAAAGCTTAAGAGTCAAAGTCAAAGGGTTCCATGTGTGAACAATATTCGCTATTTTGAAGCTTATACATTTGGGAGCGCATGGACTACCTTTCTCACCTGAAGTCGGTCTCTTCCAAAATCTTGAGTAGCAGATTGCGTCGAGCCTTTGGTCGTGACTAGAGGCTGCAGAAGGGTGCTGCAAAATGTATCTTCCGAGAACGGAACAGATGCAATGCAGTTACTCATTGGTAAAGGACCTAAGGCAGGACTCCGCGTAGAAAGGTTCTCAATCAGATGATGTGATGAAATCGACGAGTCGATAGAATTGTTGAGTCTACCTAATGTGCGGCTTAGCGAAGTGTGCACTATAAGTCAAGAAACCTACAGATTTATTCCTAACGTAGTCGAATGACGGGGGCGCATGGGGTTTGCCAACTTGGAAAGTAAGAAACGTGATGACCGGACATGCTATCTTTAAGAGTTACTTATATAAAGTGTAACGGTTGTTGTTTACAAATAAGCTCTAGCGGAACAACCTAAAAACATATTTCATATGTATTTGAGCTTCCTACGCATTATTATTATGAATAAATGGGTTAAATACTAAAACTTAGCTGTAAACGGTAGAATGTAGTTCCGAGAATGAAGGTGTTCTGCTAGCGACGGTATCGACAGTTCAGAAAGTTAGATAGTCCCAGGATTCCTCTTAGGGAGGTGTGCGGAGAAGAACAAAAAGCGATTGACTCCTCGATAAAGTTATTCAGCATAATCAACCCCTGTAGACGTAGTATCCACCGATTGTCTGCAGCGTAATTAGTGCGAAACCGTGGTGTTGTGTTTAATTGATAGGAAGGTTTTAATCAGCCACCCAGCACCCTCAAGAGTTACCCAAATATAATACACAAAGAGAACATAAGGTCAAACGCAACGTGCTAAAAGCATACGTAGCAATTAGAATTAACACAAATAGGAAAGAAAAACAAAATGTACTTACGGTGAATTTAGCCGGGTTAAACAATTTTTGTGACAATTTCACTTCGAAAAGTACGCTAAAAACACCCGCTTGTACGAAAACGAAAAAAAAAGATGTCCGCTGTAAGTCTAGAAAATCCAGTCGAATTTAATTTTCCATCAATAGAAAATTAGCAAAACGCGCGCCAAATACGACTTTCGTTGCAACATACTACTCGCGACATACGTTTTAAGACGGCTCACGACCTACGTCTTACATTCGGAAAATAAAACCGTAACAGATTTCCAACGCTTAACTCGCCAGTATGTATGTGTGAACAAGGGTATTAAACTTTGTTACATTTCCTAGACACCTGCCCTCTGTACCAGGATATCAGTAACCATGAGATACTTAGTGCTCATAGAGAGTATGATCTGGTGCAGTTGGGTAAAGTCGTATATGCAGAACCTCTGTAGTCTTGTTTAGCAGCATTGTTGGTTCCATGTTTGAAAGACGTTTTCCTCTCACATAAAGCATTCAACACAAACCAAGTATATTCCGGTATTATTTGTGTACTATCGCTGTTACTACTTCGGTGGCACCGTTACCGGAGTCCTTAAGGAATGGATCGGAGGGATCTCGCATATTAGCTACTGACTTACCCAAGCTATATTGGTTCGGACCTCGGCGCGCCTCGAAACCTATGATTCCGAGATTGGAGTTGGCTATAAACAAGTTAATAAGTTGTGCTAATTCTAATCACACATCGGAAAAGTATGAGAGCGAAGTGAGACGCGCTTTGAAGCGGTAAGGCTTTTATTCGACGTTAGAGCACGGCAGTTAGAGTTTGAAGACTGGAGTACTTTCATTTCTTATCTGGTTGCTTGATGTTCTTGAGCATCTTGATTTAAAGTTGCCAACATAGCACTGTGGTCCTTTAGTGTTGACGAAGCTTAGTCTACCCATCTTCTGGCTGACTCTCTCAACGCAGCTCTGGCACATTACCGTCGGTGGTTACAGCAAAGACTGTAGATAGACCCTGACAATTAGGCAGTGATGCACCTAGCGCTTGGTCTCTGAATAAGTTACCCCAACTTGTGATGCTAGTTTAGGTGGTTGGCAGTCTGCTGGTAGGAGCTACGGAAGTACTTTGGTCTTGTTTGTTCTCTTCAATTGCGGTTACATTTACTACTTGCACTGTATCCCAATATATATTTTTATATTTTAGTTAGTTTGAAAGCGCTCTGGAATCGCAGAATACAAACGCTTTCCTTTTTCACGAGAAAAAACTATCAAAATAAATCACACCCAACTATAATTTCTATTAAAAAAAAAATTATTTCATAACTCGTAAACAAATGTAGATTTTTAAAATCAATCAACGTCATTCAATTCCTTTCAAAAAAGTGTCTAAAGAAGGTATTACTAGTTTTTTTCTAACTTAATAAACAACTAGGATATACTCGTAGATACTTTTCAAAATATAGAAAATCGATCTTTTCGCTGTAACTCAAAACCTGTACAGGGTGGGCCATTTTCGACTCTTTTAAAGGGAAACTCCTTTATCCAATTGAGATAGGCAAAAACTGATGTCGGTGTCTAAAGCTTATTTTTAATGAGAAACACAATGGCGAAAATCGCATGGCGATATACATTGTAGTGTCGGAGATACAGGGTAATTTTCGAATATCTGCATTTTAGAAAAATCTCTGTAAATTGTTTTCTGTTGGAAATTTTCAATTTCTGCAAAACATTGTTTCAGCACTTTTTACGTATACTCCAATGCCGTTTTCAAAATGAGTATACGGGGTCACGACAAAGTAATCGTACCAAACTTACTTTTTTTAAATAAAACCGCCCTGTATATTTTTATCTATTTTATTTCTTCATAAATACTCATTTACTGCACAAAAATATTAAATGAGATGGGAATAAAGAAGTATAATGCTGCTGCGAAAGAAGTTCTCAGTGACGAAAATATGAGACGTCGTCTGAATTTGCAAGGCGATATGTGAACGATCCTTTGAAATTTTGGAATCGAGTGATTTTTAGGGACGAAAACGTTCAAATTGACTAGCTTGCAAAAGTAAATAAGTGGGATGAAAACACTACGATTCAATTAATGCAGAATCGGTTGACGGGGTTGGTACGCACGTGGTACGACAATTTCACCACTTATACTTATTCTTGAATGAGTGAAAACATTTAATAGTAAAGACGTTCCCTGACCACATCGATTTCGCTGCAATTTTACGACAACTTGTGAACAGAGAAAACAAAGTTACGAAAGCATGACACAATATTATTTTGGTAAAATGAACCTAATACAGGCTTGCAATGTTACCGGAATAAATGCAGTGTCGTGTTTAATAGACGGGCTCAGAGATCGTACACTTCAAAACGGTACAAAGCTGGACGTTACGAAACCCCTGAAGACTTGTATACGGAATATTTGTCCACTCTCGATAATGACGAAACGGAAACGGCATTATACGACAAAAAGAAAAGAAAGTTTTGATCGCAGGCGAGTGGGACCGAAACCAAAAATTCTGGGCGCCAAAACTTTCCGCAAAGGACCGTATGACAAGAGCACACTCCGATTTTACAATTCTAATTGTAAGTTATTAGGACACGAAACAAATGAGAGTAGACAAACAAAACAGGATAGGCCAGTTGTGAAAGTGATGTGCGCAAAAGATACGCAAGACTGCTACTTTATTGAATGTAAAATAAACGGAAAACCTGTGAAAGAGTACATAGACACGGGTTGCAGTATTGTAACGATACGTAAAACGACGGCAAAACAATTACTTCTCAAACAAGTACCAACGACACAACTAATTAGAGGGTATGCTGGAGGAGCCACATCTGCATTGGGGAAACCGAAGTGACACTTACGGTGGATCTGATAACAGGTAAGGTCACGGCAAGGTAGTAGACGACCGCGTACAATTAGTGCCGATTATAGTTAGACAAACATTTTTAAATCGGGCTGATGTAACGATGGTGTTGCGCTATAATCACATCAGACTTTTGATAATCATCTAGCTGTTTTGCCAGAGCTCAATGTTTTTCCTACATGTAAAGTCAATCTGTGTGCTAAAGAGGACGTGGTGATTCCGCCATATACGATTGGTTTTGTGGAAGTTTGCAGTAAAGACAACTACAATGGAGAAGTTTACGTGGAGGCCACTACAAGAAGTCAACCAAACTTTGAGTACAGCATCCCTGGGTGTAGTACTACCGTTGAGGGGTCATCTCTATACGGAATACAGCCAACCATTCCTTAGAATTCTCTCAGGGGCGGTTGCTGGTGTGAGGTTTATCATGTAAGCAAGAAGAACCGAGCAATTTTTCTATTACTGCATGTACGTTGCGACCTTTACAAATCAAAGATATTGAATGTCAACTGGGACCAAATCTTCAAGAACACGAGCGGTTGCATATATTACGAATTTCGCGATTGATTTGCTGCTGACACGAGTGAACTGGAAAAAACGACCGTTACCAAAATGCATATAGACCTTACCGATAACGTGCCTGTAACCTACCGTCCATATCGATTATCTTATCCGGAAAGAGAAGCCGTGCGGGAGATTTATTAATGAATGGTATTGTGCGGAATCCCAATCTCCGCATTCAAGTCCTATTCTTCTGGTGAGGAAAAAGGCGGGCGAATATCGAATGTGCGTGGACTATAGGCTCTCAACGCGGTGGTATATACAAGATGTACGCTAGTTTTTGGACTATGACTCTCATGAGAGCCATGCGCACCCGGTCCAGAATTTCTAGCTCAGTGCTGACCGACTCTTATCGGAGCCGGATAAAATTCCAAAGAAGTTTTGATGTTTGGATGTAAAACATGATACAAACACATTTGAAAACATAAATTTATCTACATATATATCATAAAACTAAAAAGGGTAACTGTTATCAACTAAAAAAATCATCAAAAAAAAACATCCTAAACATCCTCACCACTACTTGCCTAATTTCCATTTTACTTGTGAGCATTTGCAAAACATTCACCAACACAAAATTCAGGTTGTCCTGGGCATTGTTCGCAGTGGTATATTGTCTGCTTTCTAACTTTATTTTTGGAGCATTCTCCGCAACGCTTCCTTTTGTTCTTCCATCACTCCTTGTTTCATCAATTTTCGTAAGCACATGTTGCAGCGCATTCCTTCGTACAGGCATCGGCGTTCTTACTTCCTCAATGTGAAGAAGACTGCTCAAAAGCGATATTCGAAAATTGTACATTGATAGTTTACTTCAGAATACTTTTTATGCAGCAAATAAGCATTGAGGAGCATGAGCTGGAAAAATGTATACCCAATTTTTATACCACTTGATGGACTTTCTTTCACACGGGTAGTATGAATTGAGTTGATCTTGGCGATCAACACCACCCATGTGCTGATTGTAATAAAAATGGGTTCAGGTTTTTCCTTATGACGATTTCTCTTGTCAATATATTGGATCATTTCATTTTTGTACTCGTTGCTTATGTACAAAACATCACGTTTGTCTCTCCACTTACCGATCATTATATTATTGGAATATAAAGCGACTGTTTCTCCTTTTTTTAATTTTTGGCAATAACTTCTTGAGGATTATGTTTTCGTTTGGAACTAAGTGTTCCCGTGCAGTAAGTTCCCCGTTTGGTTAGATGATTCGTGAGTTCATAAGAATTGTAAAAGTTGTCCATGTAAATGGCATGTCCTGAGTCCAAATAATCTTTGATCAATTCTAAAACTACCTTCTTAGTGTGGCCTTTTCCGCCAGTATCATCCAGGGCCCCAGTATACACCATTGATTTCAGAACAATGCCGTTTGGTTCGGTGAGCATGTATAGTTTTATCCCATACTTATGGCGTTTATTTTTATATATTGGCGGAAAAGCAATCGTCCCCGCCATAGTACCATAGATTCATCGAGAGAAAGTTGTTTGTTTGGATAATAGATCGATGCAATCTTATTGTTGAAAAAATTTATCACGGGTCTTATTTTGTATAATCGGTCATTGGGACGTTTTCCACCTTCGGTATCAGGATTTTTAGCAAAATGAAGACAACGCAATATCAAAAGGAATCGATCACGGCTCATATGTGCTGAAAAACACTTTAGATTGAATAACGGATGACCTTTCCAATAATCCTGAAGCCTATTCAATTTGATTGTCCCTGTATGTAGCAATAACGCTACAAAAGTCAACATTTCGTCTACGGTGACACACTTCCATCGGTGATTCGTGACTTTTCCGTAATCCCTTCTCCAAAAAAACCTCTTCAGCATAATGATTTGTTTCATTAACTAAAAGATTGAGAAGCACGTCGTCAAAAATCATCCGAAAATAATCAATGGGTTCAGAAGTATTAGGAATCGGCACTAAAAGTTCATTGTTCTTGAAGAAGGGAAAATCTTTCATATTCGTAGAGACATCAGTCCAGTTTGGAATACCGTCATCAAAATCTGCAACCGCTGGCTCATCGGCATCTGCAACCTCCGGCTGTGAAGCTGCTTCAGGAACTAAACGTAAAAAGAGAAATTTGGTCATGACAACAAAATCTTTAAATTTTACATTTATTGTGGCTAATATTTATTTATTTTTATTTACCTTCGTTGTCTTCGTCATCATCGTCTGTAGGATTCTCTTCCGAATCAGACACACCTTGTTCGAGAAGACCATCTGATTCAGTATCACTCAAAATACCCAATTTAGGAAAACATCGCCGTCTTCGTCGGAGTACATCAACGCAGCCAAAAGTTCGTCATCAGTCAGTTTCTTTTCATTTCTAAATACAAGTTTTGGTTTTTAGCTTTTGACGGACCCGCCCCATCGTCCGCCATTTCACAGGAGTTAGATACAAGCAAATCGCAAACGGCAAAAATTCTCTATGTCCGGAAACGTTCCTTACACGCTCACATACGTACATCAACGTCAGTACAACGCTGGCTTTAAACTAAGCCGTTTAATAAAGTAAGTTGCTTGGCTCCTATGAGAGTCGTGCGCACTCGGGTAACGACTGAGATGGCTCTCATGAGAGTTATGCGCAGCGAACGTGTTAAGCTCATATTTCCAAAAATTTATAAAGAATTTTGCTACGATTGCAAAGCCTCTGACAATGCTTACAAAGTCTGAGATGCCATTCGTATGGTCAGAAGAGCAAGAAAATTCGTTTCGATTGCTTAAACAACGATTAGTAGAACGACGCTTTGTACAACAGAAACGCACAAACAAAGCTACATACGGATGCTTCAAGGCATGGTATAGGTGGCATCTTACTACAGCGTCAACAGGATCAAACTTTAAAACCGATTTGCTATTTCAGCAGGCAAACAAGCAAAATAGAAGAAAATATCATTCCTATGAACTGGAAACACTTGCTGTAGTTGAATCTATGAAACGCTTTCGGGTGTATTTTACTAGGAATACATTTTATTGTTGTCACAGATTGTAATGCTATACGAACTACAATGACTAAAAGAGACTTAATTCCTAGAGTGGGACGCTGGTGGCTTCTTACACAGGAATATGACTTTAGTGTTGAGTATCGTGCTGGTCATAAAATGACACACGTGGATGCGTTGAGCAGTAATAGCATACAGAACGAGAACAATGATCATGAAGACGATTTATTCGTATATCACGTGAGCATAAACGAAGATGCTTGGACCAAAGGTGTAAATATATACATGATATTTTATCATGCCAACCATCAGACAAAGAGGAAAACAAATTCACCTCGAATACGCATTACGACAAAATAGAGTTTTAAAATTACTTCTGATGGTGAGAGTGGGTAGTACCTAAGATTGCATGTAGTCAGATAGTTTTTTATCACCACGACAATATTGGTCACTTTGGTGCTGAGAAACGTATGCACTAATTAGACGAAAGTATTGGTTTCCAGAAATGAAAAATATATTAGACGTTATGTTTCATGCTGTTTGGCGTGCATGTATAATAAAGAACCGACTGGAAAACAACCAGGATTTTTACATCCAATTCCGAAGTTTGACGTTCCTATGCATACGATACACATCGACCATCTGGGGCCATTTGTTACAAGTATACGAAAGAATTCCCATTTAATTGTAGCAATAGACGGTTTTACGAAATTTGCTTTCTTGAAAGCAGTACGAAATACGTCAGTAGGGCCAGTGCTAACATTTTTAGACGAAACGTTTAGTCTGTTTGGGGTATCACAACGAATTGTGTGTGATAGAGGAAGCTGTTTTACAAGTAAACGTTTCATTGAATATTTAAAACGATAGGTATAAAATCAATTTCAATGCCACAGCGACACCTCGAGCAAACGGACAAGCAGAAAGGTATAATCGAACTATATTGAATTCTTTGGCCGCCTCTACTGAAGACGAAAGAAAATGGGATAACACGATACAATGGGGTTTGAATACGACTATAAACAAGACAACGGGAAAACCCCATATGATTTGCTTATGGGATATCAACCACGACAAGCAAACGATTCATTTCTAACTGCAGAAGTATGCGAGTCTGCCCAGGATGACGATCTCCTGGCTACGAGACCCAAAACGAGTAAACGAATTTGTTTAAAACAGGCTCAACAAAAATACGTTATGATCAGAAACGAAAAGAGGCTCCAAAATATCAGGTAGGTCAACACGTGTTAATTAGACGAGTTATCCCGACAAACGATGGGAAAAACAAGAAATTGTTGCAAAAGTATAGTGGACCGTATGAAATTATAAAAGTGTTAGATTTAGAACGATTTATTGTACAGGACTTACCAGGGTCGACTCGATCCCAAAAGCCCTACGAAGGTGTTGTTTCAATAGACAAGATAAAACCATTCGATGTTCTGTTAGAACCTGATATTTCTGGAGATGATAGCGACACTGACAGACAAAACGTGTCTGGTCCGTCGCAATCAAAATAAACGAAAACGAATCATTTAAACGAAGGTACCTACACATATAAACGTAACTAAACGCATGGGCGGATCATGTTGCCAAGAAATACGTACTGTACGAAATGAATACGTTGTCTATACGCAGGTAAAGAGGTTTTATATACGATTAAGTTCTTCACCTATATTATAAGGTAAACGTTATAAGGTAAAGAAGTTTTATAAACGATTAACTTTTTCATCTATATTATAAGTTAAACGTTAAAACGATCTAGTTCCTGAACCTACCCAAATTTCTGTGTGAGAATGAATGATTGTTTATTGATACCTAATGAAACATTGACCTGCCCTTGTTTCTTTTCTTAGGTAAAAGTCCACGAGGACGTGGACAAAGGAGCGTGGCCGAGCTGTAAACATAACTCGTACGCTTTATTACCTAATTCGGAGAAACACAGACATCACGGAAATCAGGAGTTGGGGTCAATGATAATTAAAAATAGGACAGAATCAATCGAGCCTGCGACAAAACTCACGTATAATTACTTTTGTATTTTTTCCTTATTAAATAAACATATGTATTGTTTTGGCTGAAATTTGTTCTTATATATATTATTGTTCTAAATTGTTCTAATATTCTTATTTTATAGAAAAATATGTCACCATTCCGATGTTAAACACCGAGATACAGGAAAGGCACATTCTATTTAGTAACAAGCAGTTTAACTCGTACACTAAAGTGGAATAGGTTTTAAATTCAAAACAGAATCTAACTTCAGAGCTTTGGTAAAAAACTGAATGTAGCACAAATGCGACTTAAATTTATAAGAAGATATGTTAACAATTTAAATTTACCACTAGGGCGTCACATTTTTTTTCTTAATGAAACGTTGATTTATTCAAAAGAAAATCCAGAAAAGTCTTGGCAAGATGAAAGCCCTCAAAGTTTGAGGAAACCGGAAGGGTATGATGGAAAAATATTTATTGTTCTACATGCAGGAACAAAATATGGTTTTATCGATAATTGATAGTAAAATCCTTTGTATGAGGCCGCATATGCTTGACGTTCAATCTAAAATGAAGGTCGCTAAGAGACTTACCCGAAGAGAGGAGAGAGTAGAGACTAGCTAGCAATGTGTTAAGTTTAGATAAAGGATGCATCAAAAAGTTTCCATGGTACTTCTATATAGTTGTAATTAATGAAAATAAACAATCAAGCTTAGTTTAGTAATAAATAATTTTGAGTGTAATAAAACATTTTTTATTGCACGCAAAAGCTGGTGAATAATATTTTAGCAGCGCACTCTAATAATAATAATAATAATAACAGTCTTTATTATCAGTTTAAATAAGTAGATACATTTAATGAGCTTACATTATAGACATTTTCTCATGGTCACTTGACCGTCTGAGGAGTCGCAAAACATATGCATATATATACCTTTAGACATGTACATACTCTCGCGAGAATATCTCAAACCTTAAACTTAGTAACGCTTCAGCATTATAAAAATAAAAATAAAATAAAATAAAATCTTCATTCTTGTTTCAGTAGTTGAATTCTTCCACTAAAGCATATCTGTACTTCCATGCTTGCTTACAGTAATTAACTAAATTTAGCCAATCTTTACCATTGATGTAATCATTATATTCATGAATGGTAAGAATTTCTCTACTGAAACAGCGAAGTCGGAATTCTCTTAAAACTGGACATTCTGCTACGAAATGGAACACATCCTCATCTTTTTACTATTGCACAACGAACACTTTTGAATATCTTTAACATATGAATATTTATTTAAAATAACGTTTCATTTCTTATTTTGAATATCCAGCTAATTATGGTTGAACCTAAATCACTATTGACATAATTACTCTTAAATGTTAGTTGTTTATACCAAATAAAATGACTATTTAAACACTGCATCTCCAACTGGTTTATTGTTTTAAGTTTAATCTTTTAATTACTCCTTTTATACTTAATTCTCTATTTAATAAACTATCAATTGACATCTCATACTTTTCACAAATTTTTTGCCATTCCTTAAACCAGAAAAGTTTTTTATTAATAATTTCTTGGACCATTATATTAGTATACCTGCCTACTGTAGCTTCTCTACATTTATATATGTACTTCATGTGCAATTCTAATGTATAAAAAAATATGAGGTCAAGATCGGTTTCTAAATATAATATATAATTAGGAGTATGCGAAGGAAGTTTAAAAATTTTCTTAACAAAATATCTCAAAACTTTTTCTACGTTATCGTACAATTCATATCCCCAGATTTGTGCTCCATAACAAATGATAGCTCTTGATACAGCATTAAAAATTTGTAATTTTGAAGAAAACCTGACATTATTATTTAACAAAATATTATTAAAGTTACTAAGGGCAAATTTAGCATTGGATGCTTTTTCTTTGAAATGAGAATTTAGTGATAGGTTTGATGTTAATGTGATGCCTAAGTATTTGTAGCTTTTTACTACTTCAATTCTTTCTCTCTTAAAATACCATTTCTCATATTTTCCTATTTTACCACCGTTTCTAAAAACCATCACTTTTGATTTAGTTAAATTGACTTTGACGTTCCACTTATCACAATATATTTCCAATTCCTGAATCATTTTTTGAAGAATAGTGCTATTTGAAGAAAGCAAAACCAAATCATCTGCGTAAGCCAACAATTTGATAGTGACGTCTCTATTTATCCTTATTCCTCCATCCAAACAATCCTCAATGTCATTAATAAACAACGAAAACAGTAAGGGACTTAGTACGTCTCCTTGTTTAACACCTGTTTTTGTACTAAAATTTTCGTTAATTTATTTTGATTCCAAACATACGATTTTGTTCCTGTATATATATCTTTTAATACATTTAGCATCTTAGTGGACACACCTAGAACAGATAATTTAAAAACAGAGAATGTCGATCAATACAATCAAAAGCAGCTGAGAAGTCTACAAAGAACGCGAAAACCTTTGCCTCTTTATATTTAATTGGATTTTTATCACACTCATTAGAGTATTTATGTTGTCTATCGTCGAATATAATTTCCTATACCCTGCCTGAAACTCGCGTAAGATATTTTGTTGTTCAACCCATTTTGTTAATCTTTGTAGAAGTAACCCACTCAAAATTTTGCCGCATGTGTTACCAAAAGAAATGCCTCTGTAGTTGGAAACGTCTGAAGTATCACCTTTTTTGTGTATAGGAAAAATGATGGAATCTTTAAAAGCTTGGGGAACCTTACCCGAGGTGTAAATATTATTAAACATTTCCATTAAATAATTCAACATATTATCAGGCGCATATTTATAGAATTCATACGGTATTCTATCGTTACCGGGAGCTTTATTATCTTTAGCTAGACGCAACACATATTTTATTTCATTTAGTGTAAACGGGGTATCCAAGAAATCATTACTTATATTGGGTTCCGCGTAACTAATTCTGCACGTTTCTACACGGGGATTTAACATGTTCTTAAAGTGGTTGTACCATTCGTTAGCATTTATTGATCTATTGCAAACATAAGATTTCTTTTTAAAAAATCGTACTAGTTTCCAAAAATCTTTTGAATCTTTGACTCTTTTGAATTGGCTCACAGAGAAATCGACAAACTGTTTTTTCTTATTGATACATAATTTTTTGTAATCATTAACGGACTTGAGATAATATTTCTTAATTGTATTAGAGTTAGTTTTACGAAAAACATTTAGCAAAGAAAAAACTCGAGACCGTGCCATATGACATTGTTTATCGAACCATTCTTGTTTATAAAAACTTTTGTCTGTTTTATTTAATTTATAAAAATCCGCATAGTCCAGAATCAACTTCGATAAAGTCTCGTAAGTGCCGACACCTTTATATTCATTTATCTTTTTCTCCATTGCGTCTTTATACATTTGAGACTTATTCGAATCCCACTTTAATTTTGGTAACAATTCTGTACCTTCCATTTTTGCTTCATCTTCTAAAGTACATTTCACACTTATTGGGAAATGGTCCGAAAAAATTGTGAGTGAACTTTAAAATTCAATATAAGTGGTAGAATCCTAATCGATGCGACACCGAAATCTATAACTGATGAACCCCGACCACCTACAAAAGTGAATTCGCCATAATCATCATTAGTTCGACCATTAAGTAAAACAAAATTATAATCCTCTAAAAATTAAGTATTTCTGTTCCCTTATGATTCAATGTTTTATCTTTCGAATTTCTACATTCATTTAAATTTAAACCTGACACTAAGCGTTTTGAAATTTTCTGCAACTCGCCCACTCGCCCATTGAAATCACCGATCAATAGGAAATCCTTATGATTATTCTCTAAAACTAAATTGCGCAGGGAATGAAAATCAGATACCCAATTATTACAGTTTAGGTATACTGGAACGATGTAATAATTTGAAAATGCATAAGAAACTTCAATTAAATCTAAATTATTAATAGTTAAAAACTTAAAAGTATTTTTGCGAGATTTATTTATTCCTAGAATAATACCACTACTAGCTCTCCCAAATTTGTTGTCTTTGATTGCTGTAATCCACTTAACCTCGTAATCACAAAACTGTTCTTGAAATTTAACAAAAAAATATTCTTCCATGACAAATGTTTCCAATAGAACAAAAATATCAAATGTTCTTAAAAACTTGTAAACTCCGCACATTTCAACTTCGATTTAAGCCCAGCAACATTATAAGACACAACATTAAAATAATTTGAAAAATTGCTTACTTTATTCGCATGAAGACTTTGGTATTGAACCGGTTCGAGGTCGAAAAAAGTGTTGGATTTTCTCTGAATGTTGTTTTCCTACTGTTCCCCTTTTCTTTTTTCTGTGTTTTCTCCAATTCGATTTCACCTTCTAGATCATTTCTATTTTCTTCAAAAACATCCTCTCCCGTACAGTATTTTTTTATTACCTCTTCATGGTTAAGAAATTTTCCATTCACAATCAGACCACTTTTCCTTAATTTACTCACTTGACCTGAATCTTTTATCCGTTTGTGAATCGGTAATAAAGTTTTGCGCACTCTTCTTTGCTCTTCATCCATATCTTCTGATACAAAATATTAGTCCCTTTGAGTTTTTGCAATTTAGTAAGATTTGACGTTTTTCATATTAGACAAGACTGAAACAACCACTGGCCTATTTCCATTTTCGTATTTTCCTAACCTTTTTACATAATTTAAATCGGTTTTGTTCATTTCCACTTTCAATACGTTCATAGATAGATCTACTATACTATTTTCTAATTGTTCAAAAGTTTCGTTGATCGACTCCTTCAACCCATAAACAATTATATTGTTGTTTCTCTGAACGCTATCTAATCTTTTTTGTTGCCTTTTGTTCATTTCTTGAAGTTCTAGGTTTTGTTTTTTGAGTTCGTCAATTTGTTGTTTTTGTTCCTCTAGGACGACCTTAATATTGAGATTTGATATTTCTTTATGTATAATTTGCTCAATTTCAGTTTTAATTTCCGTTTTAAATTCTGCTAAAAGACGTTTGAAAGTGATTTCATCCATTTTATCGATAATTAGTTTCTCTTGATTATTAAAGTAATGAAAGAAGAAAACGTTAAAGTCTTGTTGACAAATTTGATTTATTGTATACAATTCATTATCGCGCCTATAAGCGATCAAGAATTTTCCACCAGAAAACTTTCACTTATAATCACTGCAATTTTAAGTCACGTATAACGTCCTTCACTTATTTATATTTATAATTTATTTCCACGCAAAGTACTAATTAAGAAAATTTCTTGACTAAAATATTTTAATTCGTTCACTTTTGGTTAGTAACAAATACAAAATCCGTAGCTTTCCGTTATCTATTCACGCTAACAAAGACGTGTTTATTCGATCAATGCTTATTCAAGACTCACTCTATACAGGCTGTTTCACGACGAGCTTACACTATCTATATATTTGGAATCTACTCATACGATTTTTATAAAAATTTACATAAATGGATAACAAGCTATGCTTTATGGAAAATATTTTGACAGACGTGCCATTTCCGTTAAACCGGAAAAAAACAACTTTGTTATTTTAAAAAAAACACCTAATTTTTGTTTAACTTTTGGATTTAATTTCATTTTTAATGTCACTTTTTGTAAAAAACCCAAAAACCAAAAGTTATACTTATCGAGATATTCATTTTTCAATGGAAAATTGACAGGTGCAGACCTAATTATTGAAAATTCTGTGTGAACATCCTAACACCAAATAAAAATTATCTGGTCGGGTTAATTACTAGGAAGATCGAGGTAATTGGTGACAAGTCCAAAACTGCTTTTTAATTATACAGGGTTCTTAAAAGTGATGAAAAGTTCAACTTCAGAAATGTCAAATATCTTCATTTTTTTAAATGAAACTACCATATTTTTATTCATTTATGTAATTCTAAAGGAAAAACAAGGGGGAGTTTATGTTCACTTCCTATAACCAAACTTAAACGTTTTTAAGACATTAACATGTATTTAAAATTTTTATTATTTCTGCCGTATTGTTGCTATTAAAGTGTAGTGTTTGTTACTCTTTGTTTGAGTGAAATAAACTATGCTTCATAACTAAATCTTTATTTTTGTTAAATACTCCAGCGAACATCTGCAGCTGATTTCACTTCACCGAAAAGGACCATTGTTAGCTATCACCTATCGTCAAACGTTTTTCATCTAAAAATTGGTTTACCATTCTGGAACTGTAGAAGGTGCTCATCGTGAAGAAAAATATTTTCCAAAATCTTGCGGTGGTAAACGATCTAAATAATTTGTTTTTAATTCTCTCAATATGTCGAGATATCTTTGACCTATAAAAAGTAGCTTATAGAAAATAAAAAATTATGTTACCACAGTTCCTAACCATTTAAGTTCCCATCATAGAAGTTGAGAACTACAACCTGGTTATCTCGATCGCACAAAAGACATTAAAGTCCCATCGCTCTGGAAAACCACGTACTTTGGTTAAGTGTTGATTTCTTTGCTCCAGTAATGCAAATTGTGCCTGTTAAACATTCCGTTTTTGTAAATTTTGATTCGTCGCACCATATAATATTCTTCAAATATTCATTATCTTCTTCACATTTTATCAACACGAATTCTGCAAACTCTATTCGCTTATTATAGTCTGTTTCCTTTAAACTTTGAACTAAGTTAAAGAATAGGGATGAAACATATGTTTTTAAAATTCGTTGGATAGATATCATTGGTACACCTAAATCTCTGGCACCACAACGTAATGACGCTTCGGGATTAGCAGCATAGTATCCAAGAAAATTAATTTCATTGTCGTTATTATCAACAACAGGCTTCGCTTTCTTAACTTTTGCTTGAAAACAACCAAATTGTGTTAAATTGTTTAGTATTCTTTTACTGTGTCGCGGGTGGGTTGTGGTCGATCTGGATATCGTGTAGCAAATAAAGTACATGTCCTATTAACAACTCTATCACATTCACCATGTATTAAAAGTAAATTTAGATAATCTTAATTGTTTAGTTCTAAACGAGCCATTTCTATCACTTTATAAAGAAGCGATTAACCACAATAAATGACATTTAATACTATTTAAATATGACGCTACATTCACAGCCTGCTAAAATAATATACATAACACGGCCTACTTATAATAAGCAACAATACGGTAGAAATAATTAAAATTTTTAAATACATGTTAATATCTCAAAAACGTTTAAGTTTGGTTATAGGGAAGTGAACATAAACTCCCCTTGTTTTTTTCCCGTAGAATTACATAAATGAATAAAAATATGGTAGTTTCATTTAAAAAAATGAAGATATTTGACATTTCTGAAGTTGAACTTTTCATCACTTTTTTAGAACCCTGTATAATTAAAAAGCAGTTTTCGACTTGTCACCAATTACTTCGATCTTCCTACGTAATTAACCCGACCAGATAATTTTTATTTGGTGTTAGGGATGTTCACACAGAATTTTTAATAATTAGGTCTGCACCTGTCAATTTTCCATTGAAAGATGAATATCTCGATAAGTATAACTTTTAGGTATAGGTATTCTGCACAAAGTGACATTAAAATTGAACGTAAAATCCAAAAAGTTAATAATATATAGGGTTGTTCTATTTAAAATAACAAAGTTGTTTGTTTACTTCCGGTATAACCAGATATGGCACGTCTGTCAAAAATATTTTCCATAAACTTGCCATAATTTGATCCATCTATGCAAATTTTTATAGAAATCGTATCAGTAGTTTCCAATATATAGATAGTGTAAGCTCGTCGTGAAACAGCCTGTATAAGTTACTATATTCAGCAAAGAAATTTTTACATTTACTAGAATAATAAAGCAATTGGAAAAAAATATTGTATTAAATTCGTTATATAAAGCGTGATGACACTAGGCTAGTTTACAAGCTGCTAGTCGGCGAGTTTACAAGCTAGCGAGTCAGCGAGTAAGCGAGTAACGATGAGACACATAGAAGGTTCTAGTAGCTCAGTGATTAACTTGTTTAGCAAGTTGAAATCACGTGTTTGTTGTTTTGCGTGGGCGCGTTGTTTATTTTCTGATATGTTACGCTGAACAATGAAGTGGAACACGAGTGGAACTATCGTAGAGTTTCTAAACATATATGAGCAGTATCCGATTCTGTGGAATATAAAAAGATAAAGACTATTCCAACACCAAAATAAAGGACGACATTTTCAAGAATCTCCTAGAGAAACTTAAGAGAAACAGCTAATTGTGGGTATGGATGTCAAGCGTTGAAGACCAAAATAAAATCAATTAAGGACATCTACAGACAAGAAATAAATAAAATAAGAAATCTAAGAAAAGTGGCTGTGGTACTGAAGAAGTATACACGCCAAAGTTAGCATGGTTCAAAGATGCAAACTTTTTTGGCAGAGGTTGTGGCCATAAGAAGCAGCCAATCAAAATTACGTGAGTAAAATATATTTTTATTATATAATAATACATATTAAAACTTAGACCGTTACCAGTTTTTTGAGTCCAGCTTTTTCTCCCATTGCCAGGCAGAGGATTTTCTTCTGTAAAGTAGGCAACATATGCTTTTCTGATCTCTCAGCAGTTCGACTGTAATGGTTTCCTCTTAGGTGATTAATAGGCTGCACAATGCCAGCATTTTCCCTCCAAAGCCCAGGTGTGATAATCCCAGTATTCAAGTCCTCTCTATCTACTGCTTGTTGTGGCATGTAGTTACCCGGATCAGTCTTTTCGTAACCAGTTATGAAGGCTACAGGCAGCTCAAATTTAATTTATCGATAGTTTCCGGTGCCAAATCAATCGGTCTTGAAAATATTCTGAATCGCTTCATACTAGTATGCCAATAGTTATTTTATCACTAGGCCAGAAACTGTAGTTTTGCGAGTATGAGTACGTTTTGTGGGCCGAGGCGAAGCCGAGGCTGGAAGTGCTAAATACTCGCAAAAAATTTCTGGACGTGTGATACACAAATTTTTTCGGCCGACAAAATTTTTAAATTAAAATATTAATGATTATTGTTTAAATAGCGTCGGTTTAGAAAATTCATCTTTCTTATGTTGGCGATTCAATTCACCGCTATAGTGATTTGAATTTAAAATAATCTTATTGCGCTTGGTAATTTTATGAATTTTTTGTGAAAAAACATGAATGAAGAAAAGGTATTAGAAGTACCAGCTCATATTCGAAATGTAGCAGAAGCTGCAATTCAAATTTACTTCCTGAAAAATCATCCAATCGATATTGGAAAGAATGTGAGATACTAAAAAATGGGGTTCTGAAAATGGCGTATCGGTGTATAATGAATATGTTTTGGTTGCATATTTTGAAGAAAATCTAAGAACTTCAAATCGTCAACGTTATGGTCGATGTATTCGATGCTTAAAACTACCTTAAACATTAAAGACAACATTAATATCGAAAAATATACAAAATTAATAGCTTTGTTAAAGCGCAAACATGACGGATATCGTGCAAAAATCCAAAATTTTAGAAATGGATGATTTAGAAAAGTTTATTAACGAAGCACCCAATGAAGATTATCTTATGATAAAGGTAGGCATGATTAATTTTTAATCTTTATTTACAAAAATTATTTATAGACAGCATTAATATTTGGCATATGCGGTGCATGCCGAATACATGAATTACGAGACATGAAAATCAAAGATGTCATTGATAAAGGGGATGTTATTATCTTATCCATCCTCAAACAAAAACTAAAAACCTCGTACCTGCTGTGTGACCGAACTTCATTGGATGGATATAATTCGCAAATATGTTACGTTAAGGCCCAATACAGAAATTGATAGATTTTTTTATTTTATGCAAAAAATAAATGCTCAAAAACCAGTAGGCATTCACTCCCTTTGGAAATATGCCTTCTAAAATAGCTGCATATTTAAAATTAGAAAATAAAAAGGATACACAGGTCACTGCTTTAGGCGAAGTGGTGCTACAGCTCTGGCAGGAATGGGGTAGATATAACAACCCTGAAGCGCTTTGGCGGATGGAAAGTACTACAGTCGCAGAACAATATATAGAGGATTCATTGGGTGCTAAAATAAACATTGCCAATAAAATTATTGCATCAAAATCGTTCAGAACCTCAGCCCTCGACAAGTACAGAAGTCCAGCAAGAAAGCTTACAAGAACCGATTTCATTAAAACCATCTAGTATTCATAATGTGCAACTTAAATTACAAGACACAAATTTGCCGAATATTAATCTCTCCCATCTGGAAAATTGTACGATCAACTTTAATTTTAAATAATTCTTTGAAAATTTACCTCTGATTTAAAGTTAGAATTTCCGTTTGGTTGTTTGTTGTTCCTCTATTTTTGTTTCTAAATAAATTATTCAATTCAATTGGATTATTTGAAGTTAATAATTACTGAAAAATAAACATAACCTAAAAAATGCTTCTTTGAATTTACTGCTTCCTACGGTTGAATTACATAAATCGATTTATGAATATGAAACTGTTTGCGATGAAATCCTTTAAGAACACTGAAATATTTTTTTAATTTATTAGTTCACATTCCAAACTACACAGTTGTCAATCGGAACTCGTTGTTAATCAAATTGTCAATGCAACCAACTTAAAAATCGATCATGAAAATCCCTCTTTTTATTTCGTGCCATGACTTGAAAATAAGTGTTTTCAAGACAATTTAAGCGAATAGAAAATCAGTAATTCTTAGACGGAGGCCGAAAAAAGCATTTTCTACGACTCTTCTGGCACAAAAAGACGATAATTGAATATTTTTGGTCAAGGACTAAAGCTGTTTACTGTATGGTTTCACAAGATTTTTCCTCAAAGGAAAGCATCATCTCCTATAATAACGCCATATTCAGGTAAGCAAACCAAGAGTCTCGTTTTCCATTCCAATATTCAAAGTGCTGTCTCTAAATATAGCACTATCGCTTGCTCGACCATTTGCAACCTACGTCAATATACGTAAAGCAGTAATCGGCATCAACCATAGCAAATAATATTATACTGTAGGTATAGGGACCTGAGAACAAACAAAAAATTATAGGTTTATTTTTGCCTTCAGGAACTGTCACAAAGCAGTCAAGCCACACCACCAGACGAAGACAATAAAAAAGTGTCGAGTCTGAAAATGACGAGGACTCATCACAACAACGTTCTAAGTCGCCTGAAAAATGGGACCACCCCCGACACCAAGGAATAAACCTAAAAAACGACCGAGAATGAAGAAAAAATCAAATGAAATTTTAGAAGCTATAAAAAAAAATTGGATGAAATATGCCAAGGAGTCATCCAATGAGAAGCCCTATGACCTGTTTGGGAAATTTTGTGGCTTGAGCTGCGTCTCTTACCACAGCGACAGGCCATCTTGGTGCAGCAGGAAATCCAAAACTCAATTATTAATTGTTGAGCACAATCGTCTTTTAGAGCAAGAGGCCTCCCAATCTGTCCATAGTGCGTTTTCACCTTTTTCAGATGACTCATTTGCGTCGACCTCTGCATCATCGATGCACGATGACGATGGGGATGTTTTGCAACAGGTCCTAATCAATACATTCGGAGAGGAAACACAACATAAATTTTTTGTCAAAATAAATTGTATATTTCTACAAACTGATGTTTAATTTTTAATTTCACTCACCTCAATGAACGGTCGAAGGGCGCAGGAAATTGATGTTAGCACTTCAGGTAAAAACTTCGAAATAGTTAATTCTGGAACTCTGAACAGGTATTCCAAAGACTCAAAGAATCGCCTGGGGCTAGATAACGTAATGTTATTTCCAATTTCGTGGTTACTGGTATTGCCGGTCTCATTTTCGTATCTTTCGTTTTGAACATTCCATTTACCATCTGCAGTAACTCATCAAATTTGGAACTGTTCAATCTCAACTTATTTCTATAAGCCAAAGGATCTTCGTCCTTCAACTCTCTCAATAAACGGCTAGAAGCACCATATTCATCGCGTTTTTCTATCCATGATCTTATCCATTTTCTTTTCTGTTTCAAGTTTTTCTTTTGTTTTCGTTGTAAATCCTTCTTGATAGCACTTGCTAAAATAATTACTCCCGCGCGAACTACTTTCGTCGACATTTTAGCTTTCAACTGCCAAAACGCAAAAGATGCTCGCAATAGTTACTAGCAGCGATAATGACACACGGCTAGTTAACTAGCTTACAAGCCAACACACCTACGAGTGGCGAGTAAATTAGCCCGGCTTTCTATATTACTAGCAGCGTTTTTACAATCGGATAGTTGACTAGCAGAATGTAAAAAAAGCCGATGACACAGGGCGAAAGTTTAGCAAGCTACTAGCGAACTCGCTGGCTTGTAGCTTTTAAACTAGCCAAGTGTCATCGAGCCTTAAGGGGTCTTTGTTCAATTCGTGCCATAATTTATCATTGAACAAAAAGACTGCTTATACAATTTAATTTCAGTAATATGCTATTATTGCACTCAACCATAAATAAGGACAATAACAATCCGAATTTGCTTCTAAATCACAAAAATAAGGATTACAAGGATGAATCAAATGCAAAACTATTTAAGAAATGGCTTCTTCATTGATAATAATGGATAAATGCTCCATAACCAATCGACGCAAATTGAAAAGTTTCTTGATATACTGCTATGGAAGAAAATACTCCACAACATTAAGTTGTTATAAACATAAGTTTTCTAAATAATTTTTCTTAGAAAAATGAATTTTTGTTTTGTCGTTAGGTACGTAACATCTACATATGAAAACTACATTAGATGCGATAATTTTACTCACAATGTGAATGGTTTTTGTTAGTACATATTTTGGTAAAGTACACTCAATAATAAATAACTAGTTTTCTTTCCATATTTTATCTCTTAAATCGATTTTAGTAAATTAAAACAAAATTTCTAACCTAGAAGTGACAGTTTGTAAAATTTTGATAGTTAATGTAACGTTTATACGATACAATTTTTGTAGGTGTTTATAGTTTGATTTGACTTTCAGTTTTTAATATTAAATCATACGTTATTTGGCTGATGATTTAGGTTCATTTTTCTGATTCAGAGAGTACAATTTATTGAAAATAAAAACAGGTAACTATACCGTGTGGGAATGGGAATTTGAAAGTTCAATTTATGTTAAAGTGTTTTTAAGATAGGTTTCCACTATCAGAACATTAACAATGCTCTACTAGAAAACGTTTTGTAATAATTTCTAAGATTCAACCAAAACATATGAAAAAATTATTAATATTTCAAAATAAAGATTCAAATCGTTTAATTGAATATTATTCTGATAAATCCATTGCCAGTTTAAAGTAAAAAGGAAAACTTTAAATATGTCTCTTCACATATGGAAATTAAACGCTGTTCTTGAAAATAATAACCACCTATAGAAAAAGAAAAAAGGACTGAAGATTTGAAATCTCGTACCGTTTTAAATAATGTTAAATATGTTTTCCAATATTTTTAATATGTTTGGTTAAATTTTAGAAATTATTACGCTTATAACGTTTTCTAGTACCCATTGTTAGTGTTCCTGATAGTAAAAAATACCCTAAAAACACTTTGGGGACATATAAATCAGGACTCAAATTCCTCATGTTAAACAGATTTTCCGGGACACACGGTATAATTTCAAATTGTGACTAAGTTACTTTATTATTATTTTGAATTTACATTTAATTTGCGGTTAACTAAAAAAAAAATGATAAAAAATTAACTAGACCTATCGTAGATTAATTTTAATTAATACAATTAAAATGTTTTGTACAAAGAAAATTACATTATATTTATCTACATGAACACCGTTAAATTTATAACAAATTTTAGTTATAGTGTTAAATAAAAATAATGAATGTGTTGCATTCTTTGCCTGCAGGAGTTTGTCATGGTCGTTGCAGTACTTTCGGTGTGATTTAAATACGTAAAATTTTTTTAACTGAAGAAGGATTTGCCAAGTAATTTTAGGGTCATTAACCGGTTTTATCAGATGGCATGCAATACGGGTGGACATCTCCAATTTCAATAATTCGCTTTATCATTATCCTCACCGATTGTTACTACAGAACGTGATAATTTATTTTTGGAAATCATGTACTTAGCATGTTAGGTGGGTTGTTTGGTATCTCATTAACGTTGTACTTATTAAAACAATGTGGGACAAAAACTACAATTTTAATATGTGCCGGTCAAAGCTTATTAGGCTGGATTATGATAGCAATTTTAGCATCCCGTGAGGTACTTTTAATAGCTTTTGGTTGATTATGGGTATGGCGGCAGATATAAACTTTGTAACTGTTCCTATGTACGTTGCAGAAATATCGGAAAAGCATCTGCGCGGACGTTTTAGAGATAGTTGCATTTATCATGATGGTATTGGGTATATTACTAATTTGGTGTATTGGACAGCAGTGTTTCAATCACGGTTTCGTCTATGGTGGGCGTTTTCATTGTAACAGTGGAGTTGATTAACATTTTTCATGATGCCAGAATTTCCTTATTATCTTTTGTTAACAAATCAGAAAAAGATTGTGCCCGCAAATCACTGCAGATTCTTCGAAAGGACCGAAGTGTGAATTAGAATTAAAGCAAAAATTGAAGAAAGTATCGTTCATTGAAAAATTCTAAATCAAAGCAATATTTGAGACTTGATTATAGTCAAAAAGTCAATTTAAAGGCAGTAATTATAGTATCAGCATTAATGATGGCACAACATTTTGGTGGAATTACTGTACTGTTAATGAACATTCATATGATTTTAGAAGACGCATAATCCATCTTAACAACAAATCAATTTGCGATGCTGTTTCATAGGTTGTAATGCTTGTATCTTGTGTTGTTGCCGGATTTTAATAGACTTAACTGGAAAGAAAAGTGCTTTTAAGTACATCTAGTTTTTTAACGGGAATTTTCACTGTTGATAATGGCTATTTATTTTACTGTTAAACAAGCCGCGAATTAATGTCTTACATTACAATTGGGTTCCCCTTTTTGCTGTTATACTTTATGGATTTACCTTTAAATGCGGTTTAGGATTAGTTTGAGTTATATTGATAGCAGAGTTATTGCTTCAAATATTAAGCCGTACGGTGCTACGTACTACCTGATTTTGTTTTTGTTTTTGAATCTGTGCTGTCTGTATTAATTTTTTCATATTTCGAAGTAATTATGGCATGGAAGTGCTATTTTAATTGTTTAGCTTATGTTGTATAGTTAACTTGTTTATTTTCGATTGTTTAAATACAAAAACAAGGGGAAAATTTTAGAATTCATTTCTACTAAAACATGAAACTGGCAAAGGTTACTGAAAGAAAGTAGAAGATGAAACCGATTCGGTCGTTTCAAGAAACATTTCCAATAATGACCATTTGATTACCGGAACAAATACTTCTTAGATTTCGCACAAAATTATGCCAAATAGAACCAGTTTGATTGTTATTTCCATAGGGAAAAAATTATACTATGTAATTGTGATAAGTGATTTTTTTATTAGTTCGTTATTATTAATAGGAAGGACCTAAAGGTATTTAAAAATTTTAATTGTTGTTTGTACAATGAATAATTGTTTTTTTTTTTTAGTTTTGTAAATAAATTATTTATTATTTATACATAATATACAATCAAAACAACAGACTAACATTTTAAACTACTTAAAAAACTAGTGATAGATGGTATAATTTTGCTGGTGTCTATTACCCAAACAACACAATAACATTTAAACTACATAAGTAAAAATGTACTGATAGATGGTCTATAGACGTTGATTGAAATATTGGTAAAGATAGTCAACCGCTTGTATTTGCTTGTATCACGGATGCAATTCACATATGCATGTTGGGTTGCGTTTTGTTTACTTTTTCACCTGTACTGAAGCGCTAAGTTATAATGTGTACGATTCTTGAAATAGAATAGTTCAATTTATTCCACCGTTGTAAAAATGGCGCAACATACAATCCGTAAAATTTACTTTTGTCAATACAATGTTGCAACGTTTTCAAATATTTAGTAAACGTATTAACTAGTAATTAAAAGTGACGAATTTTTCATTTATGAATAATACCATTGATGATACATATCTTGGATTTTAATGACAATGTTTTTTTAATAATTTACTAAAATACATGCGAAGCGTTATTTGTTAAAACAGTTTGGTTTGGTCGGTGTTAGATAAATAAGAAACAATTATTTTACAAATTATGCTTGCACTTTATTTTTTAACTTGCAAATAATAATGTTGACATTTGTTTGTCATTTAATAACTTCGTTAGAATAAAGTAGAACATACTGGGAGAAATACCACTAGAGTTCAGAAACGCAAAATTATTGGTTTTTGTATCTACTTGTTTTACGTGTTCAGTTGAAAAGGATTTTAAATAAAAATTGGTTTTCAAATTTTTCAATTCAAAAGGCAACAAGTTACCGTGTTTTTAGGGAAAGTGGGTTCCACTAGACCTTCAAATTTAAATTCACTTGGTAATAAAACCTATTCCTATTACTTCTAAAAATAAAAGTACTAGATTTTAGCTTGAGGTGTGTTGTCTCCCGACGCGGTGCGGATAATACGTGTATAATACACTATTCTTTTCTGTGACGAAATAAATGACGATTTAATATTGAAAAATCATATTACAATAGAATTAGAAAATTATTGAGGGAAATTTGGTGTTAAAAATAGTACTCACTTTTTTCCCGAGGAAAAAATAATTTACGAAAAGTGACACTTTGTTATCTGTTAGTAGAGATAAAAAGTTAGGATTTTACTCTTTGAAACTGTATCAAAATATCATGGTTTCGAATTAAAATAGTTTAATTAAAGTAAAAATAGCTCATTAATTATAAACATTGTTTCAAAAATTACAATTCCAACTGATCTAAAATAATAGTAATAATTTACACATAAATAATAACGTACCTAATACAATGCTATACATAAAACATATCCAAACATTTACACTTATTTATGCAGATAATATTCTTATTTTACGGTGTGGTTTTGTGACATCACTGTAATTATAGCTATTAGAAATATGTTTATTAGCCTCCCACTTTAAGGTTCGATATAGTTTTATTTTAACCAACTGATCGATAATTAACAGTTTATGAGTGTCGCATTCTCTGAACCATGAATTCACACTGCTGTTGAGACATTTTTTATACGGAGTTTAATTTTTTCCAATAAACCATAATCTGTTTTAAAAGATGAAATTCTTCAGTAAAAAGTTTCAATAAAAAAACACAAATTTTGAGAATTCGGGTGATGGTCTGTGTAAGTATTTAATTCCATCAGATTTGCTGTAATCTTTATATAGAATTAATGATTCGTTCACATTGAAAACACTTGAGTCGTTAACTGTTAGCATTTCCTTACACGTATTACAATGTACTTTTTATATATGTAGTGACTTAAATAACCCGCAACATACGACACTGAACAAGATTCTAAAGAACTATTAATTACGACATTGTCTTCATTGATTTTGTTCTCCAGACAGGTTCTAGACGATCTCTTTGTTTCATTATTTTCTACACTTTCATTTGTCCCAATTTTGTTATCCTCTTCCTCATAGTTAGTGTTAAATTGTTCATCTATACCATATAGTATCTCGTCGTTATCTTTTCACAATTCCCTTGTTCTATTGGTATTTGCAAGCGAATGTGCATGTTATGTTGTAATGCAAGCCTAAATTCGCGGGCAGACGGTTGGGCATTATAACCTCCTCTAGCACGAATCATTGAAAAAGCATTTTCTAGAGGATCTTGATTTATTCGTGACGTTAAAAAGTACAAAGTTCCTTCTCCCTTTAAGTCCTCCCACAGACTTAAAATTGAATTTATAGTCCATTGGAAACCTGCGATACAGTATATATTTTTCTTTCTACACCGTTCTCATAAAACTTGATGGAATTGAAGTATTGTACAGAACGTTTCAACGTTTCGCATGGCATGTCTTTAAAAACTGAAAGACCACGCTTGTAGGGATTCGGATCATTTACTGAAAAACTATTTAAACAGTCAAAAATGTTGTTAATTGTTTTAAAAAAAGATGCAGTATCTAACGCCGTATTACTTGTTAATTGACCCGTCATCACAGCACTGCTAATTGCTGCAGATACAGAATTGCTAAATACCTGAGCGGCGTATTTAACACGCATCTTTTGAAAATTTGATGGGTTAATATGTTTGTCCGTAATTTTTAACATGGATCTTGCTACACTGCTACACTGATCAATATAAAAAGTGTTGACAAAATCGGTCCACTGAATTTTTTATTGTTGACGACTATTTCCAGTTTGCTGTTCATGACATTGTTCCTTAAGCTTTTTAGTAAATGAGGAGGACATACGCTACATATATTTTGTTATTGTCGATTTGAATTGTTGGATTTTCTTTTGTGGCGCCTAGACAAGATAGAGCACTTCTGTTATTAGATCCTTGGTCGCAAACTAACGCTCGAGGTTTCAATCCAATTTGAAACAACTTATGCATCACTTGCTTTATAAGAGTACATAATATTTCGCTTTTAACTGAACCACTACTGAGAAAATAACAAAATGGAATTTTCCAATTATACAATATTCTCTCAAATAAAAACCAATCCATGGTTACTAAAAAACGGTTTACGTCCTAATTCCCCTAAATCTTGATATCCTTCGACGTAGTCCCAATATTGGTTATAATTTAAATTTCGTTTTTTAAAGTAATTTCGTCACACATTACCACGCACTGCTTTTCTTTGTCTGTCATTCCTTCAACTTTTTTTTAATTTTTGTATAAGAACATTATTTGTCCCCGATCTTAAATTAACAATTTTCAACCACGACTTGATTGTTGAAATTGCTGGCAAAACAAATCCTAAATGGTTCAACATATAATTTGTAAGCGGTAGGCGATTTATAATACAATGATAATGCCAGTTGTTTTTCTGAATCCTTCCATGGAGTTCGTGTTCGATGAAAACATTGCATATTAATAAATGTCTTCAAAGCCGGTTTTTTGTTTTTTAAAAGACCCGAAATTGTGCTGTTTTGAAGTTTGCGCTTCAATCTAAATATTTCACACTTTTGACTATTCAATTTATTTTTAAACTTTTTAATTTTAAAAGAAACGGTTGTCTGTATAGGTTTATCAGAACTTATACTTGCACTGATTGTTGCACTTTGAAGAACATTCAAAAGGAGGCATCACTAACTGAATCGGCGTTGTTCTCAATTTTTTCTTATTGGCTGACAGAAAATAGTTGTAATTACGTTGCAAATACTTTCCGCTAGAAAATATATTTTCATAAGTTCGCACATTATCAGATTTATAAACCGTCAGAACTTCTGGTAATTTCTGAGTAGGATTTCTTTTTCTAATCGCAAAGACTTCGATGTATCCTGTTTAGGGTTCATCTGCAATCAAAGCAAATAATTGTATTTCTTGAAATTTGGGCTTTTTAAAAGAACTTTATTTATGTATTGGCAAAATTTTTAATAAAAAATGAAAGTATTTCTTGAAATTGATTTTGTAATTTGTACTTTATGATACCAGTAGTGGTGAGAAGATTGAAGACATGAAAGTGGGATAAAAGTGTTATGTAAAAAAAATCTGAGTTTTGAGAACGTTAAGATACTTCTCACCACTGGGTACCTACCAGACCGCTACCAATAAGTATTAGCAAATTGTCATTGTTGAACAAAATTATTATTTACCCGAAACAAACTTTAGGAACTGCAGTAATATTAAGTTTCTCCTTTGCAGCGGAAGGATCTCGAAAACTATTTGATTCAAATGCTTCTCACAGATTAATTTATTTCGTACATAAATTAAGATCATCTAGTAGTACTAGCTTTGAATTCACTACAATTCATCAACCAATTTTTGCATCTATTTAGACAATTAGTAGGAAACCGATAAAAGCTGATCGTCGGGCAATTTTTCTCGAATTATTGCAACCGTGATATACTAATAGCGATGACACGCAATAGTATTACTCTCTATTTTAATGGATAAGTTTTTTAAACCAGCAATCCGATCTTACATGTAAATAATAACTACCGAAATGTTTTAAAAATCAAAATCAAACTCTCGAACCGAAAACCTTCTTAAACTGAGCACAACAGGAAGATCTCAATTAATTTTCGGGTTTGTTGTTAAACTAAAAGTGGTGGGTATTATTACTTTCTGATTATTTTGTGTCTTTGATAGTATTTTGTAAATGTTATTACCATTGTTATTAGTAAAGCTCAGGAAATACATACTTAAAACCAATCTTGATTGTAATATTTTCACAAATAAACAGATAATCATTAAGCTTTGTATAGATGCTTCTTTAATGCGTTTATCATATCTTAAAATATAAGTACACCTAAAGTTGATATTGAAACAAATGTATTACGAGGAGTCTTCCGATTATCGTTTATGAGTCACATTCCTTATCGGCTTAGTCAGAAATTCTACAATTGCATACTTTAAGCAACACCTTTAGTAAATGAGTAGTATTGTTATAATATTGTTTAGATGCAAACAGTTGAGTACGTTAGATTGTAATATAAGAAAATTCAACATTCGTTCCAACATAAAAAGAGATAGCGTTTCTATGTTAAAAATTTTAATTTGAATGACCAAAATTTAGAAATTTACTTGCGTTAGCCTAATAGATTTTAAAACATTTTCAACGGATAAACGATGTTAATGTAATAAATATATGAGTATGGAATTTTCAAAAGTATTTAAAGAAATTGTTTTTTTTTGGGAGAACGTTTTTCAACGATTTCTTTACGAAATTAATACTTTTAAATCTGCAGGTTTTTTTTCATAATAATAAAACTTTATTCACATGTGTATGTATACAATCTTTGTACATATATGTGTTTGTCATGATGGTATAACCACTGTTATAACCTTACGTAAGAAAAGATACAAATAAATATTATTACATTGAACAATTAACAGACAATAGAAAAAAGTATATAACAAAGGACACAGATTTAATTAGTACGTCGACAAAAATCAATAAATTCTTGTATATTGGAGAACGTATACTTTTGTTTGTTTGTCAACATTGACTGAATGCACCAATATTTCAATCAACGGCATGATGCATTGGCAACAATGTCGTGCCTTAGCATAAACTATCAGCAAAATTACAGTTTTCTATTTCACATTTATCGGCAATACACTGTAAATTCTACAATACAATTGACGTATTTTCTTAGCAATCAAAGCGATACTACCGACCTCTGATGTTTAGAACAAATTTCGGGTCGCATAATCCCGTAAGGTTGACTATCTTTACCAATATTTCAATCAACGCTATAGATGGTATGATTTGCTTGGTGTGAGATAAATATTGGACATCTAAATGTCCGCAGTATATACACATAATTTGATTTATTTTTAGACGTATTATTTAAAATGATGTTTTGAGATCTAAAAGATATATTTTATTATATTGTGTGAACAAGGTTTGGCATCTATTAATTAACGTATATAGGACATTTATATTTATACACATTTAAGATGTCTTCTAAGAAAACAAGAAAAATGTAAGCAACAAACGAAGTAACCTCAGCGTTCAACGTTTATTTTCTCCAAATATATGAAATCCTATTTTGTGAAGCAAATTTTTCATATGCGATCATGGAAGCGGCCAACCCATAAGTATTGACCACGGGTGACGTTGTTTAACTTCGGTGTTCGACGAGAACCTCAACTCAAACTTTATTTAGAATTTCAATTTACATAACAATACTATTTACAAACATACATTTTTAAAGATGAAAGAGTTTCCTTTAATAATTTAAACAGTTCTTTGGTTAAAAGCTACCTCAGATACTATTATGTTTTTATTATAGTATTTATTTAGATTTGTTCGCTGATAAAAAAAATGTTATTCTTTAAAAGTAAAATTGAATGATTAAAAGATAACGTAGTAAACATGTCTTCCATAAATGTTTTCTGAATTATATTTTGGCAACCTATGTGTATGTAATCGTGAGAATGATCGAATCTGCATGTCTATTTGCTCATTGTTTATATGTAGACGTTCTAAACGGGTTTAGATGTCTACTGTAGATATATACATGAGTATGTGTATTATTATTTAAGTCAAAGAATCATATCTTTAAAAATAACACTGTGTATTATATTAAATAAATTTCATCGAGAGGAGAGATATTTGAAAAAGAGTGCCTAGCACGGAAGCACTATTTCACATTGAATATCGAAACTTATCCCTGAGCTAATAAAGATCTTCTCCTGTTAGTTGTCTTATACGATTCTTCAAATCATTGATAAAGGAAATAACTCAAAACCCCACTTCCAAAAGTCTCAACCGAAATTGCCACAAAGAAGTTAACCTTGATTGATTAAGTTCTATAATGAATAGATTTTAAATGGGCAGCTGCAGCACTCACCAGACTTAGTAGCGGACTCGGAAACATGAGAAGGAGCAAGTGTGTCACAACATGTTGAATTTCATGCCATTGTTTCAAAGGTAAGAGTAATTCCATCCGTCTTTTTACCGTCCAATCTTTGATAAACCACTTGTTCCAGTCTAGACTTAATTTTTGCTGTAGATAACTCTCAATGACGAGAATTTTTCCCGCACTCTTGAACATGATGAATACCATTTATAAACTTGTCTCCATTGACATTTGTGAGGGTACCAAGTTTTTCACAGAAGAATGCCAGTTTCAGAGAATATTGAAATTGGGAAGATAGAAAACGAGATTTTTCGTTATCTAACGAAACTTGATATTTTCAACTATCCTTCAAATATTTAATAAATCCCAATTTTTCTTTGATAAGGTTATCTCTCTGGAATATTAGGTATACCAATCCATGTAAACACCCATCGACTCTACCAATAAAGGAAATATCAGCTTTTTAAGAAAGGGACAATATAGTAGATACCAACTAATGGTCCAGGATACAGATGAAAAAGGAGGTATCTATCTGAAACTAAACATTCCTAACCTTTCTCTTAGAGCATACTTTAGTGCTGTCGTTTCAAACTAGAAATAAGAAAGTCTAGTTTGTTTAACTTCTTGTTAAAAACCGCATCTGCAGTTGTTCCATTTAAGAGTGCTTCTAGTAATGTAAAATCAACAGTAGTTAATTTGATTCCTTTAGCTATTCAAAAATGACATTATGAATAATGCTGCGATAATAGAAAATCTCGCACTTTCGAAGGTTCAGCTCTACTGCAATTTTCTTGCATTTAATAACTAGGGTCCTAAAATCATTCAAAGCGTTTTCAGGTTGTCTTTGCTATAGTCCCATCATCCAGGAACGAAATATTTAATTCTGCAGACAGTATAGAGTTTGAATTCTAAGCAAAAGAGTAACCGAATACCTAGACTTCTTGTTGACAACCACACCAGATAGATTTAAAAACTTCCAAATTGGAGAAATGATTTAGATCTATAGCATTGAGAAAATAATTTGGACGTCTTGGAGATTTATCATGAAGTTCTTTGAAAAAGTCTCTCTGTCAATGGTATTAAAGGCACTTTGCAAAATCAACTTTTCACAATAACTTTTGAGCTTTCTTGATGCATCTTTGCATGTTCTTGTTTCATGAACAACAGCGCACCAAAACCAACTTGATACGGTCTAGAGGTAATCTCTAATAGGTTCCAGTTGTTTGCAAATAGACTTAGCTGCCAATCTTCTAAATATAAAACAACTGCAATTGGATGTATTCCACCACTTTCCTTGAAGGCTCAGTTTACTAATCCATATATCATTAAGTTTATTACTTTAAATTAGGTGGCAAGAAAATGTGGACGAAATTAGCACCACTACTTTTGGAAGTAAGGTCCTTCTAAAAGTTAAATTTAATCCATCATATCCACTGACAGAGTCAGAGTGGTAATGATGGATGTTTGTTTCAGTTAACGAACACAAAATTTTTTAACTAGATTGATCACATATCTTTTTAAAATAAGAGGTAAGGCTGCCTTTTCTCGGTAGATGGAACTTTAGAGGAGTAGAATTTAAAGATATCTGTTCAAGACTGTACATCATTTAATAAAAACGTCGTTGTTTATCCTTTCGAATTAGAATCTTGTGATCAAGATGCATTTCGGAATCATCTGATAAACAATATAAATTGCTGACGGATAGCACGTCATCGCTCGAGTACATGCTTTCTTATTTACAACTATTAACAGCATTCTGTACCTACCATTTTCTAAAATCGTTATATCAAATTTCTACTATCTTTTTATAGAAATTATGTTAAAACAAAGTCACGGGCACGTTTGGAAAACTAGTTTCAGGTTTATAGTTTAGTGGTGCTATTTATAAATAGAAATTACATGTTTTTGAAGTGCCAGAATAACACCCTTATTTGCAATTAAAAATAATCTAAAACATTTGTTTTCATATTCTACAATGTTCTCCAACTTCGTGAGGACGTTCTTAATTCAAAATCAATTAATAAGGCGCCCGTGACATAGATATTTACATGGGAATTGGACGGTACAGAAGATTGGTAATACTTGCACTTATAGTATTTACTGGAATAGAGAATACTTTTACTGAATACTTGTACTTAAAGTAAAAACTTTCAAAACCTTCAAGAAATAGTAGAACTAATATCGTTAATTTATTATTATCAGCTGATCTTAGACAGCAATCATAATATCCATTAGCACTGTAGTGCAATAACCATCAGGTCTGAATCCTGACTGCATATCAATTATTTTTCGAAGACTTTGAACAAGGTAGATAACCGCAAGTGATTGAGTTCGGTGGATAGACACGTTCCAGATGCAAAGGTTATAATATGTGTAAAATATTGTATTAAGTGAGGACAACACATCTGTAGAAGTTTAATTTGATATTATCAGTCCACAAAAGAATGTTTTCATTGGACGAAATTAGTTTGAAATTTCTAATCAGTAGTGACGTTAAATTCTGAATTCGAATATTCAGGTTTTTAATATTAGTAGCATAAAATTATTGTACTCATTGTTCCAAAATTCATATTAGAAAATTTTTGAAAGAAGGCATTGATGAGATTGAGATCTCTTAAATTTGCTGGCAATTTATTGTTTTTTCGATTCGTAGTTATACTCATTCTGTGAAATTTCTTCTAGATATCATTTGGATGTTTTTGAAGAAGGAACATTGAACTTGTTTAACCGCTAATATTTGACATGAAGAATGTAACAAAAACTAGTTTTTATAAACTACGTCATACGCGTAAACGAAGAACGTAATTTTAACAGTTTTAATCAGTTTTACTTTGCGTCTAAACCAAATAACTATAAATTTTTTATCAAATGTTACAATCATTTGTATTACTACAATATAATTAGAACACTTTTGGTCTTTAAATCACAGTTTATATGAACCACAGATACTTAAAATATAAAGCATCGTGAGAAAGTGAGTATCTTCTTTTTGTTTATCTAAATTTTGTTTAGTTTGAACCAAATATTACGGAATTGGTTAATTTCATACAAATAACGTAACATCTTTAAAATTAACTAATAGGTACAAATTTATGACTAAATAAAAAATTTATACAATTGCAGTATGGTGGCTAACCACAAAAATAATTATAATTGATCTATTATTGGCTCAGTTCATCAATCAACTTCGGTAAGAAATGTGATGCTTAAATATTTATGTGAATTGCCTTAGGGTAACCCGCAGTTTTAAAAATTATACGCATTTTGCTGCATTGTAATTTACAATGAAAAATATTTCTTTTATCTTTATTACATATAGTATTTAAATTGAATTCATTCGGATACATTTGCGCGAATTTTAAACAAAAATTAGGCAACACACCATACTGCAAGAGAATAACATTAATTGTATTGTTAATTTTATAAAATCACAAAATTTTTTGAAAAACGAATAATTCGATAACCCTAGTCAGGATTTTTATTTGCATATCGAGTAGAAGAATTTTTAGAAAGGAGCTACAGTTAGACAATCTTCCCCAAGAAGCATTTTTCTTGCTGATAATAACAATTATCCATATCATCTACACTGTTTTGGTATCGGAGGACTCAAAAACTTCATCCAGCAATGTCGTTTTATAACGTTGATTAACTTTTTCAAGTTGGACACCAAAGCACTAAAACTAGAAGCTTCACTGTATGTACAGAAACCTAGGTCATTGGACCGAGTGAACATAAATGTAATTATAGTATTCGTCAGACAATATTACACGTGGCAGATCTACATATTTTTAACCCACGCGACCGTTAGCAATTGGGTGCATTTACCTTCTTTTCTCCTTACAATAACTCTTAAAGGGAATAGTTTTGTTATTTTTGTGGATTTTTCTTAGATCATTATTTCCTAAATAACGGTACTGATTATTAAAAGGTAATTCACTCTCTTCCACTAACCGGTTTATTTTGCAACTTTTGAGTGCGTGCGAAGAGCTTTAAAATGCATTATGAACATCAGTTATTTGATCAATAACCTTCAATTCAATCGTTCGGATGTTCTTAATTCCCCACTTTGAGCCAACGACAACAAATGAGAATATCTGTCGTTTAAATTAATACTAATCGATCTATATGCAGGCATAAGAAATTATGGCGAAAAAAACAGGAAACAAACATTTTTTTAATTTATGCACCATTTACAGGTTGCACAAAGCGTAAGCGAATTTTGCTCCACAGTTCACAGCTAACCAGTGTCGCTATAATAAGAATTATCTTTGTTCAGCATTTTTAAAAAGTGATTCAACTTCGTCTTGTTTTCTCGTTCGACCTGTCCTAGTAAATTTTTGTAATAATTTGCTGTTTTTAAATTGTAGAAGTGGAAAATAAATCCAAAGTAAAGTTTATTTTTCTCAAACTTTTATTAATCAGTTAGTTGTAACATACCTTTCAATTTTGTGCTTTCCCTAGGCGGGAGATTTCCAAAAGTAACGATTCATAGTTTATGGCAAGCGTTTCGTTGGACATAAAATGTGTTAATTTTTTAATTTGATAGAGTTAAATCCGACATTTTTTATTGTTTAACCAAATAAATTGTTTGTAGGTTGCTTCGTAAAATCAACAAACGGCAAAACAAGAAAATCGGCTCCACCAACTGGAATCGTTAACGCAGCATACAACAGAACAAAAATTAGTGTAGAAAATGACTAAAATACTATTTCTTTTTTATTGTTTTGATTCAGGTAAGTGCTGGCAAGTAGTTTTGGTGAACACTAACTTACATCGAAACATTTTCAGTTAGGCGTAATTTACAACAACGTACAACACGAATGCTGAGGAGGAAAAGGGATTGTCTACAGATGAGCTTAAAAGAAATTTCGGTATTTCAACAGCCGATACAAACAAAAACTAGAAAATATTTAGTATGCGTTTGGATGAAACGTAAAATTTTGCACGATGATGGATCCGTTGATAAAACTCAATATCGGATTTTTTTTGTTCAGTACATATCTGCTTATCGTAATTTCACAATTGTTGGGAAAAACAAACTGGATCTGATTAGAATCTTGGACCTGTAGTATCGCTTACAGAACAAGATCAAGTTACACAAGCAATCAATCTAATGAATGGAATAAAAATGGGTTTATTTCTTATAACTTTCAACGACAGAGAAGTAGGAATTGATCCGTTTGAACTTTTTCTTCATTTAGAATAAGCAAGTTAAACATTACTATATTTTATAATTACTAAATTGCTTAATGATAAAGTTCTGGATGAAATATACAGTTTTTTTCACTTTATTACTGAACATTGCCTCACACATTGCTAAAATTTTGGATTAAAATTTCACAAGTACAGTCACGTATAGATTTGAAATATTTACACATCAATGGAGGTTAAACAACTTAACTTTATTGTACTCCATTGGCGTTCTTGATTTGTTTTTAAGTTTCATCATCTTTTGAAAATGAAATTATTCATTAGGCATATTTTATATGCAATCACCATTGGTATTTGTTATGTTTATACCTGCATTTATAAAACTAAATCTCTGGTGTTCAACCTTTTTTTTTTAAAAATAATAAATTAAAGTTTGTGCGTATCTACCAACACTGTTAAAATAAAAATCAGGAATGACCCTTTTCGAGCAAATTACTAACTAGAAATTTTAAATTACCATTTCTCCTGCTTAAACAAATTTGCACGTGACGTCAATAGTCATGGAGGGGGCAACTGTCGCCGTCCCTGTTCGTCCTATTGCCACCAGTACAAGTTATAGCTCGTTACTTATAAAACGTTGAAAGAAGGTTTTTTGCAGCTGTGTTAATAGTCACTTATAAGAGGTTGACTCATAGAAAATAACCGAAAGTTATAGAATGGAATTTGTATAGTAAAATGTTGTACGTTATAAACTGCTTATAACGTAGTTCCGTCTCTGGGGGAAAAACTACTTCAGCGTAAAGGTAGGAATCAAATATCTTAGGTTAAAACCCAGAAAATGGAGCAACATTTATACTGGGTTCCCATATTAGACTATACAATTTAAAAATCTGAATAACAAAAACTTTCTAATCAAAGTAATTAACTTTAATTTACTAATATGTAGCTTATATTCTGTGGGATTTATGACTAAAGTAAATAACAATTCCCGCAACAATTCTGGAGCAGAAGGAGCAGATTCAGAAAATAGAATTATACAAATCAAATGGAGATTTGCTTCTGACTTTCTAATCAAAGTTGAAATTAACTTTTTTAATCGACTAATATGTTTTTATTCTGTGGATTTATGACTAAAGTAAATAAATTCCCTGCAAAAATTCTGGAGCCGAAGGAGCGTGTTTCGAAATGAAATTGCAGGAATAAATGGAGATTTGCTTCTCCGAGTGATGACATTTTGAACTTAGAATTCAAAAATGCATTGAAGTCGAAGGAGGGCATTTGGAAGACATGATCTTTAAAACTTGAATTGTTATTTACTTTAGTCATAAATCCCACAGAATAAGCTACATATTAGTCAATTAAATAGTTAATTTACTTTTGATTAGGAAGTTTTTATTCGACTTTTAAATTGTGTAGTCTAATATGAGGAACCCAGCATAATAGAGGTTATATTTTCAGAAACAGGAATCATGGATTTTTTTATTACTGACTGATTTCTCCATTAAATCTACAAAATACATAAATGTGTTACGATTTAAGTAGTAATAGTATATAATAGATATTAGTGAATTATCCTTCTTATAGAAGATGTTCAGAGTTGGTAGTTTAAGAAAACGCCATGTTTATTATTCCGGCCAACGATCTGATTGTTAAGCAGTAATAATGAACATTGTGTTTTCTTGAAACCACTGTTTAACGTCTCCTATAAGAAGGTACCAATAATTTGGTAAAACTACAAATAGTACAAACTAAAGGAAATCATCGCATATTAAGAGTAAAATTTGAATCACATCGTAAAATTATTGTCGATGTGTCCGCACTTATCAAAAACAAGTTTACCGTTCATCTCTGTATCGATAATTCAATAATTGGGTATATTGGTAATTCTTCTTTCATGGTTCATCAAAAAGTTAAACTTACAAAGATTGCAATCTCTTCAAGAGGCAAAACATTTTTTTAAACAAAACCTAATTTCTTTAATAGGCAATAGTTTAAATCGTTTTTAAATCGGGAATGGAATAATTTACTTTTTCAGTTTTTGTGTAGAGGAGTGTGCTAAAAATAAAAAACTAAATATAATATGTTCTTGTTAATGTCGATTCCATGTAACGGTTGTAGTAAGAAAAAAGAAAGTGACGGCTCACATATATAACCCAGAAAAAAAGAACAATTATTTGCTCGAAATAGCGCACTAAATTCATGGAAGATTCCGTATTTGTAAGAGTTGGGCACGCGTCCGCCTTAGTCGGTGAGTTGTGCGTCCCAGGAAACTGAAAGATATAAACTGCTGCCTTAACGAGGCGCCATCGCTGCAACAGAAAAATATTAAAACCCAATTAACAAAATTTAATAGGTTTACTTAAGGTCTAATACGCTAAAACGAACACAAATCAGGAAAAACAAATACACATGTAACATAGCAAATACAACTTAAAATGTGAGGAGATGTGAGAGAATTATCGGAAGCCACAGGATTCTCCCAAGAGAATTATCGACAAAGTTTCTGAAAGCAGATGAGGAGCCTTCATGGTGCAAACGAAAAAGAACTAGATCTTCAATGGGTGGAGTTCAATACCGGTACTGAACCTGTGGTGTCATCATCATTTTGAGAAGAATGATTTTTTAACTATCGTTTCAGCAATCTCAGAATTAGCAATACAATCTAACAGCGCGCACTGA